>APFE030589155.1:493664-597097 GCA_000404065.3 Pinus taeda
GTCCTTTAGTTTTTTTATTTTTTGGTCACTTTAATTTTTTTTGCCACATTAAATTTGCTTCATAAGCTTAGCACATTAGAAAGTTACCTAAGGGATAATTAAAATTCTAATCTAAAGTTCTTTGGTGTCTTTTTGTGTGTTAAGCGTAAAATTTTAAATTTTGTGGTACTGTTTTCTCTATTCTCAAGTGCGATTATTCTTTTAAAATCGTTGACTGTAGGAGAAAGATATGTTTTTCTAGATCTGAGTTATTGAAGAAAAATTTTCAAATCTAGAATCACTGCTTAGTATTTAAGTTTCATATGGGATTTAATTGCTAGAAAATTTGCATGATAAAGCTTTGGGCGTTTACATTTAATCGTTCATGATCGTCACTTTCGCCACATTTATAAATTTCTTTGGAGAACTTGTTTTTATTTAGTCTATGGTTAATTGAATATAAAGGCACTGGTCTAGAATCATTTCTATTTTGTGGTTGTCTTATTCATTGTTTGATCTATTCATCCCAGCTAACGAGGACTTGTTTACATCCATCAAGTTGTTCATCATTAAGTCTCCTAGAGCCTGTGTTCCATAGGCTACCCTCATTCATCCACCCCAGGGACTACCCTCCTTGACTTGTCTAGGAGAGAGTCTAAACGAAGTGAGTAAGGATAAGAGTGACAACCCTTACATCGAGCATTGTCGCGGTACCTAAACATTTTGTGTGACAACACCACTACTATGGAATTTATAGTTGGAAGTATTTTGAAATGTAGATGACCAAACCTTCGATGCCAAAGTTCACATGGACTAATCTCAGTGTGAACTAGGGCTTGGTTTACGGGAGATATTAATTTGTAGAGCCTTCCTTCTCCGATACCAATAATGTTTGCTTGATCTATGCTTGAGCCTTTTGCCTAAACAACTTCTTTTCCATCAATGAAGGCTACTCTATCTCCTTTGTCTTCTAAGCTTGAAATAGAAAGTAAATTTTTGTGCAAACCTGGAACAAATAGAATGTTGTTGAGGTGGATGTTACTTCTATCTTCGAGCTTTATGGAAGTTGATCCAATGCCTTTTACCTAATAGCTTTTTGTTGTCTCCAAGTTCCACAGAGTAAGTGGATTTTCCTTTGGATAAGGTCTTCAATTTGTGGGAGCGGCCAGTCATGTGCCTAGATGCACCACTATCAATTACCCAGCTGTCTTTGTCTTGGAATGTCCCAGAGAGAGCTGAGAAGAGACCTTCATTTCTTTCTTTGAGTGATACCTTCTTTGAAGAGAATAAGAAACTCCATGCTTCTTTGATACCTTTCTTGAGATGGCTAGCAATCTTCTTGATGACCTTCTTCATAGTAGAGGATATCTGTTGAAGAATCAAGGGCAATTAGGTGTAGAGTGATTCTTCTTGGCTTGATAACAATTTGTGGATTCCTTTTACTTTTCTTGTTAGCTTAATCTTCTTCTTCTTCTTATCAATGCATGTGTGTGTACTTCGTCAAACTGCTACCAAAAGCATAAGAATAAGAACACAAGATGTTGGTTCTCTGCTAGGGCCAAAACCTCTCTTCTATTGAGAGGAAAACCCTTTAGTAAGTTTCTCTTATTGAAGCTTCTTATTGATCAATGCCAAACCCTAGACCCCTGACTACAATGTCCTCCAAGCACAAGTCAAGTCCTTTCTCCTTTCTGCACTTTGTTCTCTGACACTTCCTTCTTTCGACACTTCGTTCCTTGGCACTTCACCCTCCTCCTTTTGGCACTTCGTTCCCCGACACTTCGTCCTCCTCCTTCCGGCACTTCGTTCCTTGACACTTCGTCCTCCTCCTTTCGGTACTTCGTTCTTCTTTCAACTGTTGGTAAACCTTGTAGCACTTGCTCTAGATGAGATGCTTCTCTTTTATATTTAGAGATATCCTTCACTTATGTAGACACCTTCCTTCAAATGGGATCCTTCTTGAGATGTATGTGTAGACTGAAGTGACTGTACAATAGCCCTAAATTCTCACACGTGTGGGAGGTTTACTTGTTGTTGTATACCTTTCTCTCCTTCGCTTGAGTACCCTTCTTCTACGCTTGAGTAGGAGGCCTTTGTAGGCCTAGATTTAGCCCCAAACAAAGAGAAATAGATGACTGTGAGTTGCTGCTGTCATAACCGCAGTGACAACCCTCTGTTTCCTCGCATGTGTGACTGCAGCTGCCCTAGGATAGACCTCTTAAACTCGGTTGTGAACCCTTCTTCCTCACTGCGCTTGGAGATCCTTTTTCTTCGCTCTTTTCCACCCTTTTCTAGTCCCTTTACTTCGCTGATTTCAGAGAGGATTGCTTGACGTTATAATGGAGTGGACAACCGCTATATATAGAGGATTGTCCCTCCTTTTAGGCCGACTAGAAGATTGCTGGCCGACTTGACATATATAGCTCGGATTGCTTCTTTGGAGGTGTCTTTGCTTTGGAGGAGGCTTGACTTTGCTTGGAGGGTTATTCATTGAATCTTATACAAACATATACATAGAGTAACATGCCCTTAAGGTCTTCAATCATTTTCTTTTGACTCCTTGACTCACCTATATCACTTAACATGTGTTAGACCTATTTCAATGAGCAAGAAACTCATTGATATATATTATAAAAATAATATTTCTTTTCTTGAATAAGTACAAATATCAAAAGTACATTTATAAAGACTAAACCTAGTTACATTTCCTTCAACAATATCTTCATGATGCCCTTAGAGAACCAAAGCTCTGATACCATGTTGAGAATTCAATAGGGCAATGAATATGTTCATTCTCTTTCTTAATAGCTATTTGTGTTACCTTTCTACTTATTATCTTTGTTTTTTATTATTCCAATGTGCAATACATCAAACAACTACCAAAACAATAAGAATAGTGACATAGTATATAGGTTGCAAGCCAGGGCCAAAACACCTCCTCTTGAGGGGAAAACTCGAAAATCTTTTCTTTTCTTTTAGATCTTTCAATTGATGAATACCATGACTTAGACTTAGACAAATACCCTCCAAGATCAAGTTTACCACGACCTCCAGCTGCAATGTCTTCGACCTCCCAGTAGATCCGAAATTCTGCTCCTAGTAACTGCTGCTGCTTCTTTAGGAGACTTTGATCTCCCTCTAACAACCTTCCTCTTGACTTCGCTTGCCTTGACCTGAGTCGTAGGGCTAGTAGGATGCCCTAAGAGACCTTCGTTTGCCTTCCTTTCTTTTGCTTCTAGAAATCGAACCCCATAAGTTCCCAGCGCAGAAACCCTAACTTCACTTTTCCCGAAGAATAGAGAAGACCCAAATACTTCGACTTCTTCGACTTCCTCTTACTTTGCACTCCTTTCTTAGACTTCTCTTCCTTCTGCTTCTTTGCATGAGAGATGAGTGAGTGAGTGATCCAAATGGAGGACGAGTTCCTCTTATATATAGGATTCCTCAAGGGTGGACGTGGCTCTTCATGTAGGCTGACTTGACAGCTCCTTAGGCTGACTTGATCTTGGAGATATTTTGACATTTTCTAGACAAATAATTTTTTCTTTACAATTTACAATGTGTGCCCATAGGGTCTTCCATATATGACAATGACTCTTATACCTAGGACAAACCCTAGAAGCACTCAATGGGTGCTTGACCTATAAAATAAAAGAACTTGAGCATGAAACCCATGCTTCAATAATAATAATAATTTCTTTTTCATTTTATGTTTACAAGAATACATTTCATACTAATGAAGACCGAACCTAGTTACACATTTTTCAACAAAGATGTCATGATGAAAAACCATCACAAAGGTAATGTTGATTTTAATGTAGATTCCTTTAATTTTTGAACAAATATCTGGATGGGTTTATGCAGGGATGCCTGTTGAAAAATCTAGGGCATCAAGGTTAAGTGATTTCTCTTCTATTAGTAATTGCTTGTGAATGCTTTTTTACTTCTAAGATTAAGATCTTCTTTTACTTATGTTAGTATAGTATTGTTCTTCATCAAACAACTACCAATGCATGAATCATAAAGAGACAAGCGACACAGAATGTAGGCTATAAGCCAGGGCCAAAATCTCTCCCACTTGAGAGGAAAACCCAAACAAATTCTTCTTCTTATAGAGATTCCAATTGACGAATACCAAGACCAAGACCCTTGGCCTATTTTCCACTCCAAGGCCAAGACACAAGTTCCATTTCTCTTCTTCTCTTTCGTGCCCAAGTCAACACTTGATCCATCTGCTTGTCTTCTTTGTACTTCGACTATACTTCATATTTTCGGTCCTTGGTTCAACATTGCACTCCTTGTCTCTATTCCAGAAGCACTAACACATGTGTTTGACCAACCTTGACCCCTTATCTTCCTCGCTCTAGGAGACTTTCTTCCTTCAACTCAACTACCCTTTGGCTTGAATTCTTCCTGAATTTGGTTGTCTTAGAGGTTTGCAATAACTTCGGCCTTTTCTACACTAGAAACAGTCCCTTTAGTTCATACATGTGGAGGTTCTTTGACCCAAAAACAGTGTCAAAACAAAGCTAAAAAGACCTCGCTACTCCTTCCTACATTCTCGTTGGTTATAGGACTCCTTGATGATGACCTTCACACTTCTTATTAGCTTTAGACCTTGACCGAAATCCATGCTTTGAAATGAGGCCGAGCTGCCATATTTACAGTTGTTTCCCATGCATATAAGCTGACATGACTAGGAGACAAAGCCGACATACCTTTTGGAGAACATCTTATTTTCATCTTTGAGCCGACTTGAAGTAGAGGTCTTGTGCTTGTTTTGGAGAGCTTTCGTACTTATTTAATGACTTATACAAAATGTAAAATGTCCAAGAAGGGTCCTCCATACATGACATTGACTCAATATGACTTTTATGACTAGATGACAAATCCTAAATGCTCACACTGGGAGCCATTACTAAAAATAAAATACCTTGCTCATGAAACCCATGAGACAAGCATTACAATAATAATTTTATTATTCTTCTTTTCATCAATTACATAAAATCACTATTACACATGTCATTATGAAGACCAAACCTAGTTACCCTTTTCAACACTACCAAGGGAAGATCTATGGATGTCTTCCACCATTGATGCACATGTAGTAGGATGAAATATCCTTAAGTAAATATGGCTGAAATGTACGAGGCTCTTTCCAAATTATTCACCATCAAGAACATTGTTCAAATAGCAAGCCTCAAGAATGAATTAAGCACTGTTAAGATGACGAAAGACGACATTGCCTCATCCTACTTTAGAAGGATATCTAGAATCAGAGATGAACTTCTGTTAAATTTTAGGTATGTTCTATGCTTAGAGCAATTTATTTCAATTTTCACAGTTAGCTCAATATCTTTTCCAGATTAGCAATCACATCAGCATTAAAGTAAACTGCAGATAGAACATAAACATAAATCGCAGAAGACAAGCCAACACAAGAGGACACAAGATGTGGCGCTAGCTAGGGACAAACCCCAATGTGGGGAAACCCTTGATCAATTCTTCTTATATGTTCTTCAATAATTCAGCAGAGAGAGAGAGAGATAGTACGTTTACAATAGAAGTCAACACTTTGACTTATCTAGATAAGAGCATAGATCATCTCTGAGAAGATGATACATGAGATCAGTTGAAGACACGTTGCTTCAACTGATTCTACAAGGTGACTCCACCTATCGTTGTGCTGCATTTCGTCATCATGCTGCACCTCACCGTGCTGCACCATGCTGCACCCATCATCACTATGCTGCATCTCATCATGCTTCATTAATCATGACTGCACCCATCACTATACTGCATTATGTGCCATTGCTGCACCATGTTGCCATACTGACCTATGTGCTGGCTGCATCTTGCTTGCTTGTTGTCCCTAGCATGCTGCTTGTCCTTTTCATGCTTGTTGTTGCATGCTAGCTATCGCTTGCATGCTAGCTGTAACATTGCATGATTGGTGTATTTGTTGCTAAGTACCATACAACTATCCCAATGTTAGTTAGTTGTCCCTTGCGTGCTGCTCTCCTTCGGAGATAGATGCTGTCGCTATTCTGCCAGTTCTCGGCAGTTTCGGTTGTTCCCGACAGTTCCGGCAGTTCCGACAATTCCGGCAATTCCCGGCAGTTCTAGCGGTTCCGGCAATTCCGGTTGTTCCCAGTAGTTTCGGCTTCTGCCCTCTGCGTCAGCTTTCCGGCAGTTTCGGCAGTTCCCAATAGTTCCGGCAGTTTCGGCAATTCCGGCTATTCTTGGCAGTTCCGTCAATTCTAGCTATTCCCAACAGTTTCAGCAATTCCGGCTATTCCCGGCAGTTTCGGCAATTCCGGCTATTCCCGGTAGTTCCTGGCAGTTCCAGCTATTCCCGGCAGTTCCGGCTTTTCCCGGCAATTCCGGTAATTCTGGCTATTCTTGGCAGTTCCGGCAATTCCGGCTATTCCCGACAGTTCCGGCTATTCCTGGTAGTTCCGACAGTTCCGGCTTTTCCCGATAGTTCCAGCTTTTCTGGCAATTCCGTTTATTCCCGACAGTTTCGACAGTTTCGGCTTTTCCCGACAGTTCCGGCTTTTCCCCACAGTCTTGGCTTCTGCCCTCTAGATTAGGGCAGCGTTATCCCTTAGGATCTCTCCTCCTACTAAAACCCAAAGACAAGTAGAGAGGAAGAGATCCCAAGTGTGTTGAAAATGACTTGAAGGCCACCTCTATTTATACTAAAACGTTGAGCACAAGTGGGGTTTATTTTGTTGCTGGCGGACCTTGACGAATTGTCCCATAACACAAATAAATTCATATCTCCATGAATACTTATCAGAATCGGATGATCTTTAGATCAATCCTACACCTCTCGATGAGAGGGATCCAAGAAAAATATTAGCTTCCATTAATAAGATGATCCACATGGAGTTTGGCCCTAGTTGCCAATTTTAACAAAGCAATAGATGAAGTTGTCCTAGAAAAAAAGCTCGTAATTACTGCTCTTCTAGGACTACCAAAATGCTGGAGTGCCTTTGAATCAAGACTTAATAGTTGGAAGGATACTACAACATTTGAATAAATGTGGAATGCATGAAGTCAAGAAGAAGCTCAAATATCATTAGTAATTAACAAGGAGGAGGATGAAGAAGAAAATACCTCTAATGCCTATTCTGCTCATCACAAGAAGGGAAGCTTCAAGAAGTTCAAAGGACCAAAGAAGAAAGTTGACCTATACAAGATTGAATGTTACAACTGTCACAAGGTGGGTCACTACAAAAATCAATGTCAAAAGAATCCAAAGAATAAGAAGAGAGATAGGGATCAAACAAATGTTACCGATTAAGCTCCATCCAAGAAGAACAAGACTGAAGAATCAAAAGTCAAGGACTTATACTACTAAGTCCTCTTTGTCACATATCTCTCTTAGTCTTCTATTTTAAAATTTTGAATTATTTTCCTTCATGTTTTGATTTCTAGAATTTGTAGGTCTAACATGTCTTGTTAGAACATTTTTGAATTATTTTGATGAGTTATAGGTATCCCTCAGAAGGATTGGATTAAGAGGGAGCCTTCATTTTACCAAAAGATAAATATCTTATTCCTTGTTTCCTCTTTTATGTTTGGTTTCCCTCTCATATCAAGATTTGTTTGTATTATATGCTAATAATCTTTTCTTTGTACTGTCCTTGGTAACAAAAGATTGCAGAATACACAAAGGTTATGGAGGAGACTTCAAAGGATAAACTTAAAGCATGGAAGAAGTTATGTTACAAAGGAAGCCCTTCAAGAATTGATGTCCTACAAGGTTTGTTAAGGAACAACTTAAAGGTATGTCTTAGAATATAAGGTTTGTTATAAAGTTCTCATGTAAAAGATATGCTCATTCTCTTTTGAAATTTGCTTTACATTACTAACATCGTTATGTCTAGGGTTTTGAATCGCAAAGATTCTTGTTAGGGTGATTAATCATTAGATTGAATCTACCCTCATGATATTATTTGATCATTCTTGTGTGACCCTAACCTTTAGGGTTCACTATAAAACCCTAGCCTCTTGTTGCTAAGGGACCAGGGTATGTCAATATCAATTATGAAACCCTAATCTACTTAGGGGTTGATAAAGTTTAGAAATTCTATTCTTTTGATGTTTTGGTTTTGCTATTGTTATAATAGAAACCCTAGTTCTTTAGTGTTTGCTGTTGATATCTAAGTGATGTATTGAAACCCTAGATCTTTAGGGTTTAGGTTTTGTGAACAAAACCTTGTAAGTGAATTTCTAGGAATAAAGCCCTAGGTGTATGAAACCTTAGCCCGATGAAAATTGTTGTATTGATGTTTGTGTCCTGGGTTTACCTAGTACGTAGATATATTGATATGAGAAGCGAGTACATGATAATGAAATCCTAGATATGTATATGCGAGTATGCTAACCTAATTGTTGATACTCATGTTTTAGTTTGTGAATTCTAGGGTTTGTAACAAAATCGTAATAGAGATTGATATTCTAGGATATGATGATATTATTTTCATTTGGTTTTGATGATAAAATCTAGGTTTTGCAACAAACCCTAGTAGTGTCTAAAAGAATATTGTTAAAACCTTAGATGCATAGTAGAATTGTTATTTGATTGAATTGTTGATATCGAAGGCCTTGAGTTTCGAAGATGGAATCTGGGGTTTGCAATATATCATAGTAGAATCTATCATATATAAAGTAATATTGAGACCCTAGATATAATGACATTGATATCTTGATTGAGTTGCTTCATGTCTTGATGATGTAATCTAGGGTTTATGACAAAACCTTAGCAAAAGTTGAGTATGCAACTTTTGTTGATTATAAACCTAACTAATGTTGAAGTTTCTAATTTTACTTAGTTAGAAACCCTCCATGCACTTTATCTGATTTATTCCTACCTACTTGTTATTTTCCTTAACAAGTTATTTACTATGTAAGTATTGAAAATAAACACTAGTGCATGCTCAACATATTACAGATTAGCAACTAAAAGAAAACATAAACAAACACGCCATATGACACCATTATTTTTGGAATAATGTCCCCGGAAAAACCCATTGTGGGAAAACCGGTGCAGCTATTTGAAGGTTTTCTTATAAGTTATTAAACAATATCAGAGTACAATCTGGGTGGCGAAACTGGCTTACCCAAAGGAGAATTTCCTTGGCAGTGATACCTCTTAGTTTCTGACAAATCTCTTGGCTGAAACCCCAAATAATCCTTCCAACAGCTACTCAACACAAATCTGCCCCAGAAACCCCAACGTCAACCTCTCTGGACTGCGTCAGCCCCTCTGTGCCTCATGTTGGCTTTGCGTCACCCCGGATGGGTCTGCGTCAGCTTTAGGAGGCCCTGTGTCAGCCCTCTTGCCCTTTGTGTCAGCAACGCTGGCCTCTCTGAGGCTCTGCGCAGCTCCCGGTCGCCTCTGCGTGGCCCTACGTGATCCCTGGTTGGCTCTGCGTCACTCTTCTTGGTTACTGCGCTGCTCTCCCGGCACTATCTCTGCCTGTCTGTCTCTCTGTACTCAAATGCCCCTCAGCTGCATCTCCCAATCACTAATTCTATCTCTCTTAGCAAACCCCGCTCTAGAGAATAGAATGACTGATCACTCTAGTGTATTTCCATGTGACCCTCAGCCCCCTCTTATACTTTTCCTGTTGACATCTCAACGACCGAGATCCATGTCTTTTGGACCATTCTAACGCAGATTCATATCAATACACATTAATATTTTATTTTCCCTAAGTTTAGACTTAGGGACTCCATTAAAAATATTAATTATTTTAATATCTCTTGATCTGTTTAGAATTTGCCCAAACGCTTTCTGGGTATTGGAGGTCTCATGTGCCCCAGGCTCTCCACCAAATTTCGTGGCTAGAGCACATCCGATGCTACCCCAAATCAACACTCCCTCTTAGTGAGGACTGTGCTCTAACAATACTGCTTGCTAAGTATTACTCTAATCATCCGGCATCGGTACCTATGTTGATGCTAGGCCTTCCTACCCAACATCCTCAGCACTGCTGCATCCTGTACTGCTGCGCATGGTTCTGCCACTACCACTGCTGCATCTGTACAACAGCTCCCACTGCATCCGTGCTGCTACTAGTCCTTTCTCCCAGCACTGCATCCGCACTGCACCTCCTCTCATCATGTTGCATCGTGCTGCCCACTGCAACTCAGTTACTGAGAAGTAAGTAACTGATCTCCCAATCTGACCTTCTTGTTGGGCTAGAGACACCCACTGATGCTGAAGCTCCCTTTGCCGCTAACAAGTGCTCCCACTCTGACCTCTGCGTTGCCGCAACAACTCCCTGCATCTCGCACCGTTGTACACCTCTCTGTGCCGTCCTGCACTAGTGCAATACTCCTGTGCCTCTCGCACTGTTGTAGTCTGCTAACCTCACACTGTCTTAGGACTCCTGCACTGTAGCTTTCTCTGCCGCTCCATCCGCATCCATCTCTACTCGACTCAGCCAGTTCTGCTACTTCTCTTCGGGGCTCTCGTAGCAAGGTCTAATCCAAGAGGCTGGGTACCTCAAGGATCCTACCCCTCATCGCCTATAGTCCGCCGACTACAGCTCGATGTCTCCCCACTTCTTCTCAAGTGGCGCATGTGCACTCATGGCACAGTCATCGTCTGTCAAAACTTCCTTCTCTGCCCGTGCTGGTGCTGCCTTAGTCTCGGAAGACTCTCCCTTACTCTTCTTCCTTGGACACTAGGTCGCATAATGACCCAACTCCCCACAGTGGAAGCACTTGATCTTGGAGAGATTTTTCTTCTTCCGCTTCTCCTACTTTCCCTCAGGTGCTAGGGCCACGTTTTCCTCCTTTTGCTTGACTTTGATCCCCTTGCTGCTGCTACCCATCTTCGACTGTCGTCTGATCTCTTCCTTGCGAAGAGCTGCTCACATCTTGTCCCAAGGTGGAAGTGTCCCTCTGCCCAGTATACTTTGGACAAATACTTCCCAGTCTTCTGAGACAACATTCAGCGCTGTCCTCACCATCAATTCCTGATCCGGTGTGGCTTCTATGGTAGTCAACTGATTTCAGATCTCATTCAGTCCTTCGAGGAAGGTGTCAATCAGTTCTCCTTTCTTCATCTGATATGACCTCAACTTATTTTCTAGTAACATTCTTCTCTGCACAGAAGTATGCTGGTACAATTTCTTTAGGGCCTCCCACATCTCATTTGCCATTTCCTTCTCGGCAATGTGTGGTACTACATGGTCCTTGACCCTGTCAAAGATGATGCTCTTGGCCCTCGCCATTGCCTCCTCGTACTTGTCGTTCTCAGCTGGGTCGATTGGGATAGCTATCATCTTCAAGGCGAAGTGCTTGACACGATTTCTGTCAAGTACGGATAAGATTCTGGCCTTCCAGACTGCGAAGTTTGACTCTCCGTCCAGTCTATCCTGGTCACTTACTCCATTTAGTGCCATGATGCTCCTCTACTTCCCTTCTGGAAGTTCTTTGTTCGACTCCTCTGAGTTTGTACTTCCCATCTAGAAGTTCTCTTCTGGACTCCCTCTGAGTCCTAATTTCCCTCTTGGAAATCCTTATGCCGTTGTCGAGATGCCTCCTACTCTGATCGTCTTGTGCAACCGCACCAATGATCTGGGTTCCTCGGCTAGAAACCCTCGGTAGCAACTTCTCTGGCCTTGCTTTGTCAAGTACTGTTCTGACTACAGTACCTCACCAGCTCCACTCTGCAATATTCCCGCAGCCTTCTAAACCCCAGCAACCTGAAGGTGAGAGCTCCTAGGCTCTGCGCAATCCCGACACCAACAACCCGGCCTCCTCAGCCAATTGTGTTAGCCCTCCTAGCTACTGCGTGGCTCTGTGTGAGGCTTCTTTTGCCTTCCTTAGCTTCTGCGCTACCTCTTCTCGTCTCACCCTTAATGACACAGGCACTGCGTCACCCCTCCTTGTTGTTGCTCTGCTAAAAACAACTTCTGTCACCTCGAGACAACTGTTTTCTGCTGCTATTGCTCCGCTCGGCTGATGTCCTTTAGTCCTCCTGTGATCTGCAATCACGCTCCGATAGCATGTTGAAGTTTCTAATTTTACTTAGTTAGAAACCCTCCATGCACTTTATTTAATTTATTCCTACCTACTTATTATTTTCCTTAACAAGTTATTTACAATGTAAACACTGAAAATAAACACTAGTGCATGCTCAACATATTATAGATCAACAAATAAAAGAAACAGAAACAAACATGCCATATGACACCATTATTTTTGGACTAATGTCCCCGGAAAAACCCAATGTGGGAAAACCGGTGCAACTATCTGAGGGTTTCTTATTAAGCAATATCAGAGTACAATTTGGGTGCCGAAATTGGCCTACCCAACAGAGAATTTCCTTGGCAGTAATACCTCTCAGTTTCTGACAAACCTCCTGGCTGAAACCCCAGATAATCCTTCCGGCAGCTACTCAGCGCAAACCTCTAGACTGCGTCAACCCCTTTCTGCCTCATGCTGGCTCTGCGTCACCCCGGATGGGTCAGCATCAGCCATAGGAGGCCCTGCATCAGCCCTCTGGCCCTCTGCGTCAGCAACGCTGGCCTCTCTGAGGCTCTGCGCAGCTCCCGGCTGCCTCTGCGTGGCCCTGTGTGATCCCTGGCTGGGTCTATGTCACTCTCCTTGGCTACTGCGCTACTCTCTCGACACTATCTTTGCCCTTCTGTCTCTCTGTACTCAAATGCCCCTCAGTTGCATCTCCCAATCACTAATTCTATCTCTCTTAGCAAACCCCGCTCTAGAGAATAGAATGACTAATCACTCTGGGGTATTCTCCAAGTGACCCTCGAGCCTCCTCTTACACTTTTCTTATTGACATCTCAACGGCCGAGATTAAGTCCCTAATCAACGACTAAGATTAAATCTGGCTTGATCCATGTCTTTTGGACCATTCTAACGCAGATTCATATAAATACACATTAATATTTTATTTTCCCTAAGTTTAGACTTAGGGACTCCATTAAAATTATTAATTATTTTAATATCTCCTAATCTGTTTAGAATCTGCCCAAACCCTTTTTGTGTATTGGAGATCTCATGTGCCCTAGCCTCTCCACCAAATTTCGTGGCTAGAGCACATCCGATGCTACCCCAAATCAACAGCTAAGTTTAGGTGTTTGATATCTAAAGTCTAAATGCTTCCACTATAGTAACATGATTTTGGTATAGTTAACTTCATGCTTCTGTATGTTTGTATTTGGTTGTACTTGCTATTAAGATTTTGCAGGTACATAATCTTCAAGATGATGAAGATGTTCGTATGACAATAATAAGCATGATGAATGATGTTGATCAAGATGACTTTAATACCATAAGAAGGAATAAAGTTGTGAAAGATTCTCCAATGTCATAGAAGAAGGAAATGGTTAATCTCCCCAAGTTGAGAGGGAGGGCATAGTAAATACCTTGAAGAAAGAAGGAAACCGAAGATTGAATGGATTTGCAAAGTATGGAGGTTGTATTTGGTGCCCCTAAAGAAATAAAAGAAGAAAATCTAGCGACAAGATATATATAGATAACTTGATGATGATTAAAGACCTCGAAGGTTTGTGTTTACTTGTATGGATATATGTATATATATTTGAAAGTTTACTATTGATTGAGGTTGTGTTTGTACAGGTAAATCTCTCCATAAGAAGGTTGAACACTTTGGAAGCATGGTTTGACAAATGGATATATCTGGTTTAGTTTATAGAGAGAGATGAAGAATCTTATGGCAAGATGCTTGGGAGGACATCTGGTTGGCCTATGCGGTTGATGTCTAGATCCTGAAGAGGGAGGGTGGCGTTGATCATGGAGCTCCGACCATGGATACACCTAGATCCCTGGGTTGGTGGTAGAGATTAAAAGCCGGATGGTATCTAGAGTTGGCTAAAGCTTGAGCTCCCTTAGTCCCACCTTGATAGAATACTCTGGTTAGGTTTCTAGTCCGCAACACTGAGTGTGCTAGAACTCTTCGTAGTTCATTTTGAGATCTTCCATGTACATCTATATATATGTAATTGTGAATACCTCCCTAGTTAAGAGGGAGTGTTGAAGAATGTAACTAGTGCCAGTATTCATAATTGTATTTAAGTCATGATGTAATGTATTTGTCAAAAGAAAGAAAAAGAATTTTTATTTTAAATAAAAATTGACTTATTAAAGCATGGGTTTCATGCTTGGGTCAATTATTTATAGGTCAAAGCCTCCCTTGAAGGTTTCTAGGGTTTATGTAAATTGTCCTTGTCCATATCATATTGTAAAAGACCCTTCTTGGGATTTATTTATCAAGAAATAAATTTATTTTAATGTAAAATAGGTCAATTAGGCCTCCTCCGCCAAGTCGGCCTAACTGAGGGGCAAAAACTTCTATATAAAGGCAGCGACTTGAGCTCATTTGTGCACTCACTCATCAAGTTAGATCTGCAACTTATGGGGCTAGAAAAAGTACGAATTGTTGAAATTTCTAAGTCTACCCGTTAGAAATTTTATCTGTATTCTTCTGGTTTATTTCTCCCACTTGTTAAATACGAACAAGTTATTTAAACATATAAACATCGAAATAAACACAATACAACCTCAACCATCTACAAATCAACAATTGAAAATAATAACAAACACACAAGTGACACCGTTATTTTTGGACAACTCGTCCCCAGAAAAACCCAACTTGGGAAAACTGGTGCAACAATTTTGAGGGTTATTTATTATGTAGTATATCCTTGAGTACAATTGGGTGCCAAACTGGCTCACTCGACAGAGAAAAATACCTGGTAGTAATAGCTCTCTATTCGGAAGCAAATATTCAGAAAATTTGCCCCATGAAACCCTCTCCAACACAACTGACGCACTGCGTCAACTCTCCTGGCCTATGCGTCAGCCCTCTGAGGCACTGCGCAACCTCTATGGCCTTCTGCGTCACTCCTGCTGCCCTCTGCGTGGATGATGTAGACACTCTTGCCTCTGTGCTGTCTTAGCTAGCCTCTGCGTGGCCTGCTCTGGTTTCTACGTTTGCCTCTCTGCCTCTGCGCTGGTCTCTCGGCACTATCTCTGCCTCTCTGTCCAGTACTCACTACCCCTTGCTGCAAACTGATCATTGATTCGACCTTTCTTAGCAAACCCCGCTCTAGAAAATTGAATCACTGATCACTCTGGTGTGCTCTCAAACTGACCCTCAAGCCTCCTATTATAGTTTTCTTGTTGGTCCTTCAACGACCGAGATTACATCTCTAATCAACAACTAATATTAGATTTGGCTTGATCCATGTCTTTTGGAACCTTCTAACCCAATTTTATATTAATACCCATAAATATTTTATTTTTCCTAAGTTTAGACTTAGGAACTCCATTAAAAATATTAATTATTTTAATATCTCCTAAACTGGGTAGAATCTACCTAAACCATTTTTGGGTCTTGGAGATCTCTTGTGCTTTAGCCTCTACACCATTTTTCATGGCTATATCACATCCGATGCCACCCCAAATCAACACTCCCTCTTAGCAAGGACTGTGCTCTAGTAATACTCCAGCTGAGCATCACTCTGATTATACGGCATCGGTACCTGTGCTGATGCTAGGCCTCCCCGCCCAACATCCTCTGCACTGCTGCCCATGGCTCTGCCACTGCCGCTGCTGCATTCGTACGACAGCTCCCACTGCATCCGTGCTGCTGTTGGTCCTTTCTCCCAACACTGCATCTGCACTGCAACCCCCTCTCATCAAGCTGCATTATGCCGCTGCTAATTGCTACTGCACTGCAACTCAGTTAATGAGAAGTAAGTAACTGATCCACCCAACTACTGACATCCCTGACATCTCGATGCTGAAGCTCTCTGTGTTGCTATCAAGTGTTCCCTCTACTACCTCTGCGCACCGCTGCAACAACTCCCTGCCTCTTGCACCACTGCAAAACTCTCTGTGCCATCCTGCAATGTCGCAACCTTCTCCGTGCCTCTCGCACTGCTGCAACCTACTAGCTTTGCGCTGCCTTGGACTACTGCACTGTAGCACTCTTTGCCGCTTCATCCACATCTGCTAGTACTGTCACTTCTCACTTCGGGGCTCACGTAGCAAGGATCTGATCCAAGAGTTTGGGTACCTCAAGGATCTTGCCCCTCATAGCGTGTAGCCTTCCTGACTACAGCTCGATGTCTCCCCACCTCTTCTCTTGAGGTACATGAGCACTCATGGCACAATCATCATCCTCTTCTACCTCCCTTTCCACCTTCGCTGGCACTGCTTTAGAGTCAGACGCCTCTCCCTTGTTCTTCTTCCTTGGACATTGATTCGCATAATGACCAGTTCTCCATAGTTGAAGCATTTGACCTTGGAGAGGTCCTTTTTCTTCCTCTTCTCCTGCTTTCCCACAGATGCCAGAGCTGCATCCTCTTCCTTCTTGATCCAGACTCCTTTGCTGCTACTTCCTGTCTTGCTTAGCCGTCTGATCTCTTTTTGACGAAGAGCCGCCCACAATTCTTCCCAATTTGGAAGATCTGCCCTGCTTAAAATGATCTGGACAAATTTCTCCCACTCCTCGAAGACTGTGTTTAGAGTGGTCCTCACCATCAACTCATGATTCGACGTGGCCCTTATGGAATTCAGTTGGTCCCGTATCTCTTTCAATCTACTGAGGAAGTGATCTATCTGCTTCCCCTTCTGCATCTGGTATGATTGTAGCTGATTCTCAAGTAACATCTTCCTTTGCACGGAAGTATGCTGGTACAATTTCTTCAAGGCGTCCCACATTTCCTTTGCTGTCTCCTTCTCGGCAATATGTTGGACCACATGATCCTTTACCCCATCAAGGATGATCCATTTCTCCTTGGCCATTGCCTCGTACTTTTCATTATCAGCCGGGCGAACTGGGATCACCATTATTTTGAATGGACAGGATCCTGGCCTTCTAGACCATAAAGTTGGACGCCTTGTCCAACCTGTCCTGATCCCTCAGCCCATTTATGGCCATCTTTCTGCTCTTCTTTTCGACTCCTCCGAGTCTCTACTTCCCTCTGGAAGTTCTCTCTTCTACTCCGTCTAAGTCGCTACTTCCCGTCTGGAAGTTCTCTGCTAGACTCCCTTCGAGTCTTGATTTCCCTCCTGGAAATCCGCCTGCCAATCGTCGAGTCGCACCTCTCCAATCTCCTATGCACCTGCAACACTGATCTAGATTCCTTGGCTAGAAATCCGCCTCAGTAGCGACTCCCTTTACCTTGGTTTTGCCCCGTTAGGTACTTTTCTGCCCACAACACCCCACCAGCTTCACTCCCCGCAAACTACCCATAGCTTCCTATGCCCCAACAACTAAAGGACTGAGCCTCTAGGCTCTGCGCAATCCCGACACTGGCTAAAATGCTCCCTCAGCCAGCTGTGTCAACCCTCCTTGTCTCTGTGTGAGCCTTTTTTTCCCTCCTCAGCCTCTGCGCTGGCCTATCTTTGGCCCAGACTGATGACGCAGTCCCTCTGCGTCAACCCTTCTTCTGTCGCTTTCTGCAAGGAACAACTTTTGTCACCCGGGACAATTGTTTCTGCTGCAAATGCTCTGCTTCAGCTCTCTTGTGATCTGCAACCACTCTCTGATACCATGTTGAAATTTCTAAGTTTATCTGTTACAAATTTTATCTGTATTCTTCTGGTTTATTTCTCCCACTTGTTAATTACGAACAAGTTATTTAAACATATAAACATCGAAATAAACACAATACAGTCTCAACCATCTACAAATCAACATTTGAAAGAAATAGCAAACACACAAGTGATTCTGTTATTTTTGGACAACTCGTCCTCGGAAAAACCCAACTTGGGAAAATCGGTGCAACAATTATGAGGGTTATTTATTATGCAGTATATCCTTGAGTACAACTAGGTGCCAAACTGGTTCACCTGACAGAGAAAAATAACCGGCAGTAACACCTCTCTATTCGGAAGTAGATATTCATAAAATCTGCCTCGCGAAACCCTCTTCAGCACAATTGAGGCACTGCGTTAGCCCTCTTGGCCTCTGCGTCAGCCAGCCTCTGCGTGGCCTGCTCTGGCTTCTGCGTCTGCCTCTTTGCCTCTGCACTGGTCTCTTGACACTATCTTTGCCTCTGCATTGGTTTGCTGACACTATGTTTGCCTCTCTGTCTAGTACTCACTGCCCTCGCTGCAAACTGATCACTGATTCGACTTTTCTTAGCAAACCCCACTCTAGAAAATCGAATGACTGATCACTTTGGTGTGCTCTCCAACTGACCCTTAAGCCTCCTCTTATACTTTTTCTGTTGGTCCTTCAACGACCGAGATTACATCTCTAATCAACGGTTAAGATTAGATTTGGCTTGATCCATGTCTTTTGGAGCCTTGTAACCCAATTTTATATTAATACCCATTAATATTTTATTTTTCCTAAGTTTCGACTTAAGAACTGCATTAAAAATATTAATTATTTTAATGTCTCCTAAATCGGGTAGAATCTACCAAACCATTTTTGGGTCTTGGAGATGTCATGTGCTTTAGCCTCTCCACCAATTTTCATGGCTATATCACATCCAATGCTACCCCAAATCAATACGAATTTCAAGGGATAAGAAGGAAAAGGATAGCGAAGGAGAAGGGGGTCTCTATCATGCACAAGAAGTTGAAATTCTCTCTCTCTCTCTCGCGTGAGGCTGTTGAATTGCTGGAGGGGCCAAAACTGCAATGCTGAAGCTGGGCCGAAATTCTGAGTTGTTGGGGGCCGAAATTCTGGGTTGATGCTGTGCTGTAGCTATTGGACAAGAAGAGACTATTGAAGGTTGCTATATCTTATTGGAAGGTTGACTTGGTGGAGGAGGAAGGTCTTTTGTCTAAGGTCTTGGTTTATCTTATTCTGAATCTACTAAAGGAAGAGTTATGCCTAGGTTTTCCCCTATAAGGTGTTTTAGCCTTGGCTGAGTGCCTACTTTTGGTGCCCCTAATCTTCATGTTTTTACTTTGATGATTGCTTGATGAAAAGACACATAAGAACATAATAAAAAATATAAGAATATCGCAAGTAATTATCAATATAAGAAAATCTTTTTGCCTTTCTAATTTTCTAACACTACATAGCCTATAAGGGAACTCTTTATGTGCAAACCCTATAATTAATATCTCCTTTCACAAGAATAATAACTAGGGTTTTAGAAGTGGACGCCCTAGAGCATCCCCCCTTACTTCATCGTTGCCCTTCATTGGCATCTTGTTCCATCAAGACTCCGTTAGCCCTTGTAGGTTAAGGCATTTGTCTAAGAGTGTGTTGGTCACCTCAAAACTAAATAAAAACACTCTGAACTTTCTCTCCTAGATGACTAGGGAAACCATTGGGTTTAGGAGCATAATTGTGCGTAAAGGTGTTGTTTTATTGCTTAAAAATGACTCTAAATTGTAGGTCAACCTATATAAACCCTCTTAAAGCAAAATCTAGCATTGTAGGTTTCCTTGCACGCCCTAGAAGGGCCGATGTCACCTCTTTTCTTGCTGTTTATGCACATCTAACAACCTTAAATATGTTTGGTTGAGTTCAACCCTAGCCTCTATTCGAAAGGAAACCCTTGTTCCTTTCTTGTTGAATATCATTTGTAAGGTTTTTCTTTGGTTGTTATATGCCATTACATGCCCTAGTATTGAGTGTCATTCAAACCCTAACTTATAGCAGCCTTGTTATTGGTCTAATCTTAGAGAGCTTGAACCCTATATTTATATACCTTGGTCATTGTTGGCCTTGCCAAGTCCTCTATCCATCCTTAGACCCTCAAAACAAGTCACCTTGAGCCCTAGTGTTATGATAGTATATAGGTGACATAGGGAAGCCTCCCTTTTTGTTCAAATCCCACTAAACAACAGGAGGAAGGTTCTTGAGGGGACTGGCAACCCTTCCTCATTGTTGCAACAAGGTCTGGCCTCTTACCCAGTGAGGCCTTTCATTGGACCTGCTAGATTTTGCAGCAACATCTTTGGCACCATTGCTGGGGAGGTGTTGAGTCAACCTCCTTGTAGTCCGAAGTTTAAGCTTCATTAAATTTTTTATGAGAGTAGCTGAAAGTCTACAACATGGATTCTCATCTGGCAACTCCAAAATCATAATCCCCTTCCATTTCCCCTCGTAGTTCGTTTTATGAAGCCATAGTCCAAGAAAGAGAAGAAATAATCATAAGACTACTTCCTCAACCTCCCTTATAGCAGACGTATTGTGTGAGGTGATAGTGGCACCTCCCTTGGTTGTTTTTTAACTGGACGGCTTGGAGAGTTAACAGGTCCTTTCTCCTTTGTCTCATTTCTTTTGCCATTTTTGCTACTTTGTCTGCTTTAATATAGTGCGACCAATCTCTCATGTCAAATATTTTAGGGCATCCTTCAACTTCATGTTAAATAATTTAGGGCATCCATTCAACTTCAAATATTTTAGGACATCTCTCATGTCTAAGATCCCTTGTAGAGATTTTTACAGTTATAGCTGCTCCATTCCCTACTATGACTCCTACATTGGATCTTCAAAACTGTTCCTTGCTTCCATTAGGAATTGTTGCTCTTTGGCAGCTTCATTTCATACTGCCTCCTCCTACAATGGATCTTAGAATTGTTATGTTTCCAAAGAGGGTAGCCACCATCAAAACGAACGTTGTTACAGGAATTTGAAGTTACTTCTGAGGATGCCATTAAATAGGAAAGGTAAAAGTTGAGAATACGCAGAAAATGAACAAAACTAATTGTCCAAGATTAAAACAACTCACAATCCTGCAAATATAAAAAATATGTTCTATCTGCATAGTCTTTGACGATATGGTCATAGTTTACATAAGAAGAACAACTCTGAGGCTTGGTCTGAAGCCGTGGTGTGAGACCAATAATTATCTGGAGATGCTATGGGTTTGATATGTGGCTGCCAAATTTTTTCTTGGATGCAGGAAGCCAAAGTAATTTTGATGAGGCTAGAGGTGTGCTTTTTATAATACTCTTGGCGTACGAACCTCTTAGGAAGGGTTTTGGTACACATGGATATTAGTGACTAGGGCATTCCTGCTAAGGCATTTGAATGAGTCCATCCATCACATAAAACTGAACTGTTTAAGCTCATGTTCAATGCCTAACTTTTTTATGATTATGCTTAAAGCCTCGCGAACTGAATAGCCTTTCCCTTCTGTATGACTAATAATGTCCATCAACTAGTTCATGGCTTATGAGTGGTTGTTTGATGCAGGTTTAACATACAATGAACCATAGCATGTTTTTGGGACAGAAATAAAAATGATATCAATAATGGCATTTACAGTATTTAGCTTAAGTCAAATGTCTTGGTACCTATACAAAATGTGAATATTAATTACACCAAAATCCAGTGAGTTACAAAATGTGATCATTAAATACACCAAAATCAAATGATTATTTATAGTTAGTTTCCTTACAGTAACTATAAACCTGGGATAAACAATGTTCATAATGAACTTGGATTTGATCTCAATTTGCAAATATTATCCTTAGCGTGTCTGAACTTTGATTAGAGTACCAGTTGGGTCAGGTTAATTTCTCTGTACACTGCTGTACTTTATAGCTTTATAATGCCTACGGGCTGCAACTGTTGATTTATTTCTAGTCCTTTATAGCTTTCTAGAATATTGTGAGATAAGTGTTGCTGTAATCCATTGAATATGCCACAAAATAAGATAGATATATTCGACCATTCATAGACAAGTAATCACTGTTGACTATCTTCTTGATCATCCAAATATTGTGTAATTGTTCCATTTATTTTCATAGCTTCAAATATCCAGTATTGTTCATATGATAAGCACAGCTGTCCGAATTCAATATTGTGATTTAAAAACTTGAAAATATATCTAGCTTACAGAAAGATTTAAAATTATAAATGGAGCAACAAGTCTGCAAAAGTTTCAAGCTAAGTTGCAGTGTCTCACACAAGTTCTGTTACTTTCAATGTTTGTTTGCTTTTCTGCACCAGTTCCTGCTTGATAACAAATATCAGGTCATTAGCACCAAAAACATGTGTCTGTTTATTGCTGCTGATACTGCAATACTTATTTTTGTAAGCACTGTGTGTGTGTGTGAATGTTCTTGTGAAGTGGAATATTTTTAACCTGAGCTGTTTGTTACTAACTCCCATTGTTCCTTAAACATCTCAAATATGTTTATGTTACTTATGCTCCTTTGACCCCTCCCTTCTGTTATTATCATATTTGATTCAGCCTATAAGTATGGGTATGCACCATTTCTGGATTTCTCAATGATGACAATGTGTTACTCACTTTATAGTTTCTTAAATGTTGCAATCAAACGCTAATCTGATCTGATGATTGTTGGCAGGACTGTCAAAGCTGTGGATGAGGCTCTTCAACTTTCCCAAAATTTTGGCACTCCTGTGACTGAACTTGGTCAAACTGCAGTGCTTTTTTTATTTACAGTCATTTCCAATCTGGTTGATGCAACAGCGGAAGATTGGGGCTTGCAAGCAGGATTGTCAGAGAAAGAGTGCATATTAACTGGGATTACAGGGCAATACGATATGGAGATAGATGTTGAAAATGATATAAATGAAAAAAGGCACAGACATCAAGAAAACTTACGGAGAACAAATCCGGTAATGGCTATGGAGGTGATTGGAAAACTTATGGAACACAAAAGGACATCGTCCCTTTTACGTCTTGCACGTCGGAATATGTAAATTCTGTTCTCTTTGTGTGCCATCTTTGAGTTTATTATCTTTCTTGTGCAAGTTATATATGAATGCTTGAAAGCATGGTGAGGAAGTTATATGGATTCTGGAATACTGCTTTCTCATACAGATTAATTTATTTTACTACCAGTCATCATTCTTGTACCAAGACACAGGTTTGAGGGATGAGGAGTATTTCTATTTGGTAGCCACTCGAACATGTGTGAATCATTATTGGTGCATATATTATCACCAACTGATTGTAGGCTTTTTGTTGTCAAAAAATTCATCATGTACACAATGCAAAAAGAGTGAGTGTCTCAACTGTATTTTCAAAAGAATTAGTCAAACTATTCAAGGTGAGAAATAAACTCTTGTTCTTCAGCCTAAACTTCAATATTTGAATAACTGATCCTTGTTGTCTTTAAGACTTGTCAAGTGAGCAATCATCGTTGCAGCCTCCTGTAACTGTAGTGTATAGCACTTCTTTTTTAAATACAGGATTTTGGTTTTTATTTGAACCTTTATGTAAAGCTTGCAACATTTTCAGGCCTTGTTGCCACAAAATCTAGCAGGACCGGTGCAAGACCTTACCTTACTAGGTGAGGGGCAGACCTAATGGCAACAATGAGGAAAGGTTGCTGCTGTCACCTTAGCAACCTTCCTCCTGCACTTTAGTGGGATTTCATCCACAAGGGAGGCTTCCCTAATTGCCTATAGGGTATTCTAATACTAGGGCTGCAGGTGATTTGTTTTGAATGGTCTAAAGGTGGATCGAGGGCTTGGAAATGCCAAAGATGACCAAGGTATTGAATGCTAGGGTTCAAGCACTCTAAAGTTAGATGAATAAGAAGGCTGCCATAAGTTAGGGTTTGGATAATCTTCAATAAGAGGGCATACAATGGCATATAGCAGCCTAAGAAAATCTCTTCAAAGGATCTTGAACAAGAAAGGAGCAAGGGCATCAAATAGAGAGTAGGGATGAACTAGGGTAAACAGCTTTAGGGCCGTTAGATATGCATAAAAGACAGAAAAAGAAGGTGACTTCAGCCCACCTAGGGCATGTAAGGCTCTCTACTATGCTAAATTTTGCTTTTATAAGATTTATGGAGACTAACCTACAATTTAAGGCCACCCTTAAGTATTAAAACAACATTTTTACACATAAATCGGCTCCTAAACCGTAGCGGCTTCCATAGCCGTCTAGTAGAGAAAGATAAGAGGATTTTAGTTAGGTTTTAAGGTGATCAACGCACTTTTAGACCAATGCCTTATCCTACAAGGGCTAATGAATTGTTTATGGCACAAAATACCAAGCATTGATAGTGAAGGAATAAGGGGGGATGCTCTAGGGTATCCACTTCAAAAGCCTAATTATTATTCTTGTGAGGGGAGAAATTAATTATAACGTCTGCACATATAGAGTTTCCTCGTAGGCTTTGAAGAAGACAATTTTATATGCAACGAAGCAAAATTTCAAAAATAAGCATTTAGTCATGGAACGAGTGAAAACCTACTTTAGACATTAAAGCATGCAAAATATCAATGATAAACAATAAGATTAGATCAATCTTCCACAAAAGCACTTATTTCAATCCTACAATAATGTCTCCAGAATCACTTCCAATAGCAAGTCGCACCCACAAAGATCACATTATGCCCAATGTAGCAAAAAAAGATTCAAGTCACACTCTCTTTAGGAGAAGCCAAATTACGTGTGTGTGATGATGAAAAGACAAATGAGGGGGAGGCTTTATTTATATGAGCCTTCTCTCACTCGTTTTACAAATAGAACAACTAAGAAGCCTATTGACAAGTTTACGTTAAGTGTTCCACAAGAAAGAGGTTGCAAGCCAACCTCATAGCTCAGAAACATAACACAACTACAAGTGCCATAAATCCCACGTGTGGGAATAAATGCTCGTAAAGCATGATCTCACCCTCCAAATGAACTCAATAAGTCACCAAAAGGTGAGATAAGGGCTAATAAGTGCTCTGTACTTGCAAGCCATCACAGTCACTCCATGCCAATACATCATGTCCATGGTACACTACGTTACCCTCAAAGGAGGAGAAGGTGGTGACTTGGCACTCAATAACTCAAGTGTTGGGACTCTAAGGTGATGTACAAGCCCTCACTTGTCATCTCAAGGATGACCATCATCATTTAGGCTTTGGAATGAGTGATGCCTGGGGGCATCTTGGGCTCATGGGCACATCATCGATATCTCCAACACCAAGCTTCATGAGCTCAACGTTTTAGCATCTGGGGGTCCCTCAAGGTGTCAAGCATCACTTGAAATCATCAAATAGCTTATTGGTATGCTCTGGATAGGCAACGCTACATCAACAAGGTTAGTCCTCTTGGCAATGGATAAAAAACCTTTGCTTCTTTGCTGAGAAGGTGGGGCAATCACCTCAAGAAGCCTACCCTAATGTGATGAGAATAACCGATCAAAACCTCCTCAAGATAAAGTGTAAATCAACAATCATTAGGTAACAAAAGCCATGGATGCATCATAGTGGACTGTACTTAATGTTAGGGGCACAACTAATACTTCACACAAAGATCGCCTTCAAATATCTAACTGGACCAAGTTTTGTATAAGTGTTCCCTCTCTTATGTTAGGGATGGCTAGATGGATAACCCTATTAGGTGTTTCTAGACCCCAAGGGGAAGTGATAGGTCCCAGGTTAACCCATTGATCCATTGGTGCAAGTGAAGATGGTGGCAATGGAGTGGGCATGACTTTAGGTGTAGGTGCCATAGTCAAGTGACCAGTTAATGGTGGTCCAACACCTTGAGTGTATAGATCTAAGGTGGGAGGAGAGTACACCCTTGGAGAGTTTGTTGACTATTGTGCGGAGGCAGGCATTAGGAGGGAGTTCACTGTTCCTTACAACCCCCAGTAGAATGGGGTTGCGGAGAGGAAGAACAGATCCATCATAGGGGCTGCCAAAGCCATGTTACATGATCAAGGGTTGCCATTGTTTTTGTGGGCAGAGGCCTGCAACACAACTGTTTACTTGCAGAACAGGAATCCGCATCGTGCCTTGGGGCACATGACTTCGGAGGAGGCTTTCTCTGGTAAGAAGCCTGATATTGGTCATCTTCATATCTTTGGATGCATTACATACTCCTATATACCCAAGGAGAAGAGGACCAAACTAGAGCCCACCACAGAGAAGGTTATCTTTGTGGGCTACAGTGAGACCTCAAAGGCCTTTCGGATTTACATTCCTGCACAGAGGAGAGTTGTTGTCAGACGGGATGTGAAGTTCGAGGAGGACAGGGCCTTTAGGAGATCACAGGAGTTGGAGTATCTGGATCAGCCAGACCCTCAGCAGCAGTTGAGTCAGTCACAGGGATCCAGTTGGCAGGGATCAGGAGGATCAGGAGGATCTGGAGGTACATCTATGAGGATGTCAGGTCCATCAGTGAGCAGTGGCTCACCGAGCCAGAGGGGTGGTGCTCCGAGCAGGTCACAGAGCAATTCACTAGGGAGTCCACTGATGGACAGTTCACACGGTACCTCAGCTTCTACAGGTTCAGGTGCAGGCAGGAGGACAGCAGACAGACAGTCAGGAGTTCAGGCTACTGATGGTGATGAGGAGGAGTAGTTTCATTCTCCTATGGGAGAAGCATGCTCAGGAAGAGGAAGCCCAAGTGGCTTCAGGACACCTTGAGAGATGCCACATCTGTTGCTGAGCCGAAGAGGCCGGTCAGAGAGAGTAGACCACCTGAGAGATTTTGTAGCTATATGGCGATGGTTACCAGCATCCTTGACTCTGAGCCTTTTAGCTATGAGGAGGCAGCTAGCCAGCAGGTCTGGAGAGAGGCCATGCAGGAGGAGTATTCTTCTATCATGAAGAATGATGTTTGGGAGGTGGTGCCGAGGCCTGAGAGCAAATCCGTGGTTACTTCCAGATGGCTTTACAAGGTAAAGCATGCCGCAGATGGCAGCATTGAGAAATTCAAAGCGAGGTTTGTGGCTAGAGGGTTCTCCCAGGTAGAGGGAGTTGATTATGAGGAGACCTTCGCTCCCGTGGTTATGAGGAGACCTTCGCTCCCGTGGCTCGATATACTTCGATTCGCTCCATTATATCGATAGCAACAGAGATGGGTTGGAAGATCCACCAGATGGATGTGAAGACCGCATTTCTCAATGGCTTCATACAGGTGGAGGTATACATTAAGCAGCCACAGGGCATTGAGGTGCATGGGAAGGAGTCCCATGTGTGCAGACTGAAGAAGGCCCTTTATGGCCTGAAGCAAGCTCCCAGAACTTGGTACTCTAGGATAGACACTTATTTGCAGGGGATGGGTTTCACAAAGAGTGAGGCAGATCCGAACCTTTACTTTATTGTGATAGGTGAGGAGCCTCTCATTCTGGCGCTGTATGTGGATGACTTGGTCATTACAGCTGCAGAGAGACTCATAGAGCACTGCAAGAGAGATCTTGCGACGGAGTTTGAGATGAAGGACATTGGCTTGATGCATTACTTTTTGGGTTTGGAGGTGTGGCAGGAGGAGGGGCATTTCTTCCTGGGGCAGGGGAAGTATATTGTGGACATCCTTAGCAGATTCCACATGGAGGATTGTAGACCCATGTCGACACCGATGATCACAAACTGGAAGAAGCTTCATGCTTCGGATTCCGAGTTGGTGGATCCCACATTGTACAGGCAGCTGATTAGTTCCTTGATGTATTTGGTCAACACTAGACCAGATATCTGTTTTGCAGTCAACACGATGAGTCAGTTTATGTGTGAGCCTAGGAAGGTTCACTGGGTGGCTGCAAACACATTTTGCGGTGCTTGCAGGGGACAGTGGATTATGGTCTGGACTACAGGCAGGGAGATGGAGTGAGATTGGTAGGATACACTGATTCTGATTGGGCAGGTTGTGCTTCTGATAGGAAGAGCACTTCAGGGTGTTGTTTTGGGTTGGGTTCAGCAGTAGTGTCATGGTTCAGCCGGAAGCAGCAGTCAGTAGCACTGAGTTCAGCAGAAGCAGAGTATATGGCAGCCAGTCTAGCTAGTTGTGAGGCCATCTGGCTTCACAAGATGTTGTTTGGCTTATTTGGTCAGCCGTTGAAACCTTCAGTGATTTACTGTGATAATCAGAGTTGCATTAAACTCACGGAGAATCCAGTATTTCATGACAGGTCAAAGCATATCGGGATCAGATATCATTTCATCAGAGACTATGTTCAGAAGGGAGCTGTGAAGCTTGAGTATATTTCCACTGATAAGCAGGTAGCAGACATTCTTACCAAAGCCTTACCACGGGGCAAGCATGTTTACTTCAGAGACAAGATGGGTGTGGTGAGGAACACCTTCCCCGGTAAGAGGGAGTGTTGAAATTTGGTACCGGAGGACAGGTGGTTCCCTTAGGCTTTGATCTTTGGCCTAGGGAAAAGTGTCCAAAAGATTTTAATTTTTCTCCTAAAGTGACTTTATAATTTTTATAAAGTTAAAATCTAATTTAAAAGTGACTTTAAGTGATAAAGTTACTAAGTCTAATTTTAAAGTGACTTTTATAAAGTCAATGAAAATTTAGAAAGGAAAAGTGACTTTGGAAATAAATGACTAAGTGGGTCTTTATTAAAGTGGGTGAATTAAAAAATAGAAAGTGAGATTTAAATGTGCATTTAATCTCAGCCATTGATCTAAATCTATTTCAGCCATTGGATTTAGAGATCACCCAAAGGTCACTTGGATCACCCAAAAGTCACTTGGAGTTATATTAAAGGAGGAAAAGGAGGAAAAGATCATTCATTCTTTCATGAGCAGATTGAGAAAAGGAGAGCAAGAGAGCAAGGGAGATTTCTGGACTATCAGCAGCGGAGTAACAACAGCGAAGTTTCAGCAGCGCAGTTTTTCACAAGATTGAGTTTCAGCAAGACAAGCAGAAGCAGCAAAAAACAGAAAGCTGATTTTTGCTGAATATTTCACTTACTGTAAAAAGGAATTTTCCAGAAATAAAGAAAAGCTCTCAAACTGGTTTTCCCCAAGAGTTGTAGGGGGTTTTTCCAGGGTCACATTGACCAAAAATATCAGTGTTTTAATGTCTTTTAATGGCTGTTTATTACTGCTGATTTTTATTTCTGCAATTTCCAGCATTCTGTAAAATTTCCAGAATTTGTGTTTTCAAAAATGATTTCTGGGTTTTGGAGATCTCATGTATTCTAGCGTCTCCACAAAATTTTGTGTCTAGAACACATCCGATGCTACAAAACCTAACAGATTAGCCAAAAAATTTCTCTTAGAGAGAGGATCCTTGGGTCTTTGCCAAACACTTGACTATATTGGAGTTCCTTTCCAATGTGCTAGATGCCATAAATACAGTGATCTTGTTATAGACTGTACAAATAAATTATGCAAGAAAATTTGGCTAAATAAATTTGGGGATGGGTGGCCACAAAGGATAGGAACTCAAGAGCACGAATACAAAGGTGAATAGGGTTCCGAGAAGGAGTTTGCGGGGAATCCTGTAAGGACGATGGTCACTTTAGGAAACGAATTCATCCAAAAGACAAAGGGATGATAAAGGATCTTTTGGTAATCAATGGGAAGGTATCTCAATACTCAAAAGGCTACCCAAATGTCAAGACTATGGAGGAAAATGGTCAAAATGTGCAGGCCAATCAGAAGGTCTTCAGACAACTCCATGCAAGGAGCCAAAGGCTAATTCTTGCAATGACTCTACTTCTTTATTTTCAATTCTTTTGGAAGTAATTAATAATGGTAAAAATAAATGGCTAGACTTAAGGGTTTACAGATCTGGAAGGTTGGGCAAAAATAAGAATTTCTTAGGGAATGGAGAAAAATCAATCTCACAAAAACCTTTCAATTGGAAGCAAGTTCTCTGCATTTGGTGGAATTAAAAGTGACAGTAATCTGTCCTCCCTCTTCTTTATCCATTCTGATCCCCTTTGTTCTCTGCTGCTTTCAAAAGATATCTCTTACTATATAGATATGGCTATGATCCTTTCTAAAAAATAGTACAAGTATCAATGTGACTCCAATCACAGAATGATTGCTTGATTGACACAAATTTTGTGGTATATTTTTTTATCTGCATAGAGACAATATCAGGCAGTTTTTTTATATGTATGTGCGGACAACAGTGAAGGTTTATCAAGGGAAAATACCTTGGCATTTTCCCTGTCATTTTGGATAGATATGATGTAGCATTACTAAATCAAATCATTAAAGAAGTATAATATATAATCAATCAAATGTCTGTGAGAAAGAACAATGATCATGCAGATGCCAAGTGTTGTGCTACTATATGAACATTAGCAACCTAGTCAATCTGCACAGGCCAAGAGTCATGCTGCAACCCCGATGGTTCTATACACAGCAGCTACACATGCAGCGGGATTGCAAGAATTTTAGTCTGTATGAATGGCATCAATCATCCAGCTATGTCGTTTTCATTGTACTGAGGCAAATGTTTGAAGATGGATAGTAACAAAATGCACAACATATTGAAACCTGAGATAGTAACTCCTCTATCATGACCCTACTAAAAATTTACCCATCACTCAAACAAAATCTTGATTTGACATGCTATGTTTTTTCTATCTTATGTTAATGCTTAGAGGGTGATATTAATGACAAAGATCCCTATAGAGATCCAGAGGTAACGACAAAGATACCTATGGATATTAATGCTTAGAGGGTCATATTAATGACAAAAATCCTGATTTTCCAACAAGACTCAAAAATCAAGCATTTCTCGTGGCGGCAAGAGGCCCAAGCATTAACAATAGATAATAGATTTACTTTTCTTTTCTAGTTTATTGTAGTTTTTATAACTGTTGACTCTTTCATATTTATTATGATATATTTTGTAAACAATATATGACAATTTAACTTTGAAGTTAGAAGTTGGCAATTATAACTCATTGGTAATGAATTATGAATATGATGTTTTGTGAAAGTTGAAAGTTGTTTTATTTCATTTCATTTTATAACATTTCATTTCATGTTAAAATATTTATAGAATTTTGGTCATCAATGATGATAAATTATGTATTGAATTTTGAAAGCTTAAAACTTTAAGATTGATGAATCATGATTTCTCGATATGTTGTATGTTACTAGCTTGTGAACGTGGTTGATGAAGATTATAACTTTTAGATGATTGATGTTCATTGGTTCAATCTATGTTTTTATGTTTTTTATATCTAATTCATCATTCTACATGCTTTTGTTGACATATATGCATTAAAATATATAAAAATATATATTATATAAAAATACGCTCCCAAACTAGGAGCTTTTGAAAATGTCGCTCTCCACTCCCACTCCCAAGTAACCTTGGTCAAGAGACACATGTAACTCTGAGTCTCCCTCTAAAATGTTGGTGAAAAAATCTCATGATCCTACCATGCGACAAGAAGCACAACTGTCCACAAACCATGTACCTTTAGCTACGGTGCCAAAAAGACAAGACACCAGTAAGAACTCCTCAAACTTGGTGGCAAACTCACTAATATATGAATCTGCTAAAGGTGAAATGTATGCCTTCCCCTTGCCCTTATTCTTGTTTGGGCATTGACCCATATAGTGGCCATATTTGTGCCATGCAAAGCACTTAACATTGCTCATGTCCTTCTTCCCAAAGTGTGAATTAGTTTCCCCATTTGCATTCTTCTTGGGCTTCCCCTTGCCTTGCAAGTGCAAAGTTTTCATCATCACCTTTTTGTTGGCCACCATATAGAGACTCCACTAGAATCTCCTCCTCAATGAAGTTATCCCACAACCTCTCCTAGTCTGGAAGCTTTTCTCATGCCACAATACCCTTAATGAAGGGATTCCATGGATTTGCAAAGCCATTAAGTGTTGTCTTCACAAGCTCCTCATCTAACATGACCCCTCCAATTACAGAAAACTCATTATGAACTTGTGTGATCATGGTGAGATAAAATGACAGTATCTAAACTGGACATCTTGGTGCTCTTGAGCATTTCCTTCAACACCCTTTTTCTATTGTGATTCACTCTGGTACAACTTAGTTAGAGCCTCCCACATTTCCCTCATTGATTTCTTTTCGAAAAGATGAGAGATCACATGATCGTTCACCCCATATAGAATGATTCTCATGGATTTTACATCCTTTTGTTATGGATGGCCACTTGTGTAGCATCAATATGAAGGGTGAGTTGTGTTGAAATATGTAACTAGGTTCGGTCTTCATAATAACAGATATAATCATGATTTTACGTATTTAATGAAAAGAGAAAAAATAAATTTATTATTGTGAGTCTTGAGGCATGGGTTTCACGCTCAAGAGATTTTATTCTTATAGGTCAAATCACCCATTGAGTGGTTCTAGGTTTGTCATAAAGTCATTGAGTCATTGTCATGTATGAATGACCCAATAGGGCATGTTACATATTGTAAGAAAAATTATTTGAGTCAAATTAGAGTCAAGAGACCCACCAAGACCATGTCAAATGTTCGAGCATCAAGTTGGCCTCATGAAGCAACAAATCGGCCTAAGGACACTTCAATTCTGCCTAAAGGTATGTGTCAAGAAGCCTATATATAGAGCCATCTACCTAATTTGAAGAGCACTCACTCAAGCACAAGAAAGTTTGATCAAGGGACAAGAAGAAGCCTCCTATCCTAGCGAAGGAAGAAGAAGGAATAACCAAATTGTTTGAACCTGTTTTAGGGTGAAAATCTCTCATACGTGCGAGGAAGATTGGGTACTATCTGTCGTTGAAGAAGTTGAGTCATTACAGTCATCTAAGAGGCTCGAAACAAGGAGGAAGTCAAGACACCTTTCAAGTCAAATTGAAAACGGAGCCACTATCCAAGCAAAGAGGAATCAAGCGATAAATATTTGTCTATATCTCACACATCTTGCAACTAGGGTTTCTGAAGAGGGTGAAAAGTTGCAAACCTGTAACAAGAGCCAAAAATTCCAGAGAAGCCGAAAATAGAGGTGCAAAAATCAGTTTGACTAGAGTTGGCTTGCAGAAGAAGAGTTGTTCAAGGAAAACATGTGACATGGTCTTGGAGAGGTTCTTAGGTCAAGGGTCTTGGACTCGAAATTCATCAATTGAAGATTCTATAAGAACAAGAATTTGGCGGGTTTTCCCATCAAGATTGGAGAGGTTTTGGCCCTAGAAAATAACCTATATCTAGTGTCCTTTGTCTCATTGTTTATTATGTTTTGGTAATTGTTTGATGAAAAAAATCAATAAATAATCAAGCTAAAGAACAATATAATCAAGAAAAGTAAAAAGTATTCACAAATAGTTATGATGAAAAGAGAAATCACTTACACTTGTTGTCCCTAGATTTCTCAACATGGTATCAGAGCTAAGGTGACAAGTCAAGGAAGGGAAGATCAACAAAGGACATTCAAGGACCGAAATCGCTTACACTTGTTGTCCCTAGATTTCTCAACATGGCATCAAAGCTAAGGTGACAAGTCAAGGAAGGGAAGATCAACAAAGGACATTCAAGGACCAAAGTTCTAGAAGATTATAAAGGGAATCAAATCATCAATAAGATCCTCTCATCTCCAAGGCATTTCAAGGACAAGGACTACAACATTTTCTTGAAGAAAATAAAAAAACCTAATTTCTACACTTGAAGCATTTTTGGGAACCTCGCTCAACTATAAACTCAAAGAAGGAAACCTCAGTAGACCCTACCTCCACTCAAATCCAAGAAGAACTACAAAGTGAAGCATCTTGAAGTCCACTCATCTAAAGAAAGCAAGAAGAAAAGCATTGTCATCATCATCAAGGATTCAAGGTGATCTCCCTCTACTAATGGCAGAAGTGCCCTCAGACACACAATTTTATTAATTAGAAAAGAAATTACATATTGATTTTGCAAGAGTTTACACACACACTCCAACACTCTTGCAATTAGGAGAATGAACTATATAGAAGCTTAATTTCCTAACCTATTCTAGTTATGGACTACTTATTAAATTAACAAGTGTCCATTTACAATAAATGCCATTCTAACCAATCTATTAACTCTACGCCTATATTGGAGCCTAAGATACGACATTATTCTAGATGTCATATCTTTTACAACAATATTCTATTTCTAAGTGTCTCCAATATTTAATTAAATATTCTATCCCAACTTTGTGAACTATGAATTTTGTATTTTAGATCATCTAACATTCCCCCCCTATGATCCAAAGATACATTACAACAGATACAAAGTTCATCTCTAAACTTAGTAATTTGATTCTGCCAAGTGGTTTTGTGAAAATATCGGAGACCTGATCTTCATACACTAGCTTGATGACGTCCTTGGCAATGAGCGATCTAATGTGATGATACTTGGTGTCTGCATGTTTTGTTTTGGAATGAAAAATTGGATTCTTGGTAAGCTTTATGGTTGATTGACTGTCAATGAATAATGATGTAGCTTCTGCTTGAGGAACGCCCAAATCCTAAAAAACTCTGCGCAACCAAACAATTTCACATATTACTTCCCATGCTGATATGTATTCTGCTTTAGATGAAGAAGTAGCCATTGTAGCTTGTTTCTTGCAACTCCAAGATACTGCAGCTGACCCCATGTTCATTAGATAACCGTAGGATGATGCTCGATCATCAATACTACCAGCAAAGTCGGCATCTAAAAATCCGCGAAGTACAAAATTTTTAGTCTTGTTGTAATGAAGACCAAAATCTTTTGTTCCTTGGATATATCGTAGAACCCTTTTGGCTGCATTCTAGTGGATGTCTCGTGGTTCCTGCATAAAATGGGAAAGAATACTAACTGCATAAGATAGATCTAGTTGAGTCATTGTCAGATAATTCAAGCTGTCAATCAACTGTCTATAAGTAGTGTTGTCCACCATTCCCCCCCCTTCAAATTTTGAAAGTTTCAAGTTTTGTTCCATGGGCGTAAGAACGGGCTTGCAATCCTGCATTCCGAAGCGCTAAAGAACTTTTGCTGCATATTTACTCTAAGAAATGAAAATATGATGTGGACGTTGGAATACTTCAACTCCTAGATAGTAGTGAAGTAGTCCCAAGTCTCTCATCTTAAAACCTGCATGTAACTCCTTTTTCCCATGTACAATATGATCATCATTGTTTCCAATAATGATCAAATCATCGACATACATAACAAGAATCACCAGATTTTGACCCTGTTGCCATACATACAAAGTATCATAAGCTTAATTTCCTAACCTATTCTAGTTATGGACTACTTATTAAATTAACAAGTGTCCATTTACAATAAATGTCGTTCTAACCAATATACTAACTCTACTCCTAAATTGGAGCCTAAGATATGACATTATTCTAGATGTCATATATTTTACAACAATATTCTATTTCTAAGTATCTCCAATATTTAATTAAATATTCTAAATAAATAAATATTCTATCCTAACTTTGTGAACTATGAATTTTGTATTTTGGATCGTCTAACATCTACTTGAGACAAACGATCACTTTCGAAGAAAGACATCTTCATCAAGAAGAAGTCCTCTATTATCAATATCATCATCAAAAACAAGAAGACAGCAGGTTGAAGAGAAGTATCGTCACAAGTCATGGAAGAAAAGGACTAATCTAAACCTTATAGAAAATGAAGTCATGGAACATGTTAAGGGCTCAATCACTAAACCTCCAAAGAAGAAGCTCAAGCACATGCAAAATTCATGGAAGGGGAAGTAAGGGTTCAAAGGATTCTCATAAAATCTATCAAGGACCCCCTCATTCCCTATATATCAAAAATAGAAACATCAAAGGAAATATATGACAAACTTGTAGAATTGTTCTCTGTAAGCACTAGAAGTGATCTCGTTGAGACAAGAACTCTACAAAATGAAGATATCATAAAAGAAGGAACAATCTCATACTTTATGAGGGTGTCTGAAATAAGGGACCAATTACAAGAGTTGGGGAAAATAATGTATGACAAGGAAATGACTACTATAGTGCTCAATGCACTACCAGAGGAATGGGGTAACTTTACATCAAGCATTTATGGGAAGAAGGAACCTAATCCATTCAATGATCTATGGTCACTATGCAAAATTGAAGAAACCAAGTTGAAGGCAAAAATTGATGTAGGGTCAAACGAGCAAACTCAAGCATATGTCGCCATGGCAAAGAGGAAAGAAAAGTTTGCGAAATTTGGTCCTCAAAAAAGGAAAAAGAATATGGCGAAGGTTCAATGCTATGGATGTCAAGAATATGGGCACTACAAGAGAGATTGTCCCAAACTCAAGAAGGACAACATCAAAAGAGGAAGAGAAGAAGCCCATGTCACCGAAGAAGTGGAAGAAATTGAAAAGAAAAAATCCAAGAAGGAAGAAATAAAAGATCTCTACTATGATTGAGATAAGTCTTCTCCATCTAGTTCTTTTCAATTCTTGTAAAATATGGCTATCATGACAGGAATCATTAGAAACATGATAAGATGCATCATTTTTAGGAAATGGCACCATAGGAGCATACGACTAAAGCAAGAGCTCAAGACATAATCATAAGAGGCTTGAAAGATAGCTGAAGTAGAATTCTATGACAATCATCATTAGAAGGAAGTAGCTCTTGGTAACCTCATTAGAAGCATAAGTAGCACTTATGGGTAGAAGGAAGTCATCCAATATAGACCTCATCATACATCATTGGAAAGGAGCATCTGCAAGATGAGGATAATCAAGATCCTCTATTGGAACTTCATTAAATGGTTCATCTCTTGAAAGATGCCTCGCTAAAGAATTCCACTTGGGATGGGATTCACTGTTTAGAAGAATGATGGTATGATGACAAAGGAACGCAACAGGTCAAAGATGATATGAAACACTCTCAATCAAGGAAGTTGTTGAAGGAAGTATATATGACCAAAGAAGAAATGAGGTATGTATGCATATGTTCAATGAGTCAAGTCATGTCATTATATAGTTGCAAATAATAAGGATGCATGCTCTACCTCATGAGCATGAAGGGAAAAGGATCTCTTTCATTAAAAGGATGCATAAAGGCATGGGTCACATATTAACAAGATGAAATCAACATAATATGTCCTCATATGGAATATGAGGTGTTTGACAAAAGTGAAGGAACTATCATTGGCAATTCCTGGTAAGTAATATGTGAATAAAGAAAAAGGAAGAGATCGTGAAAATGCAACTATGGAGAAGGCAATCAACATCCTATGACTGGAAGAATTGACTATGATATCTCCATGGGAAGGATATGAAGACCTTGGAAAAGTGTTATGAACATAAATTATATAAAAATAGATAATAAATAGATCATAAATAATAATCATAATAATATAAATATAATAATAAATAACAGGTAGATTAAGTAATGGTTAGCTAGTTAATAATGAAAAGGCATGTCTTAGAGACATGCCTATTCATGAAAGGGTACTTACCTTACTATATATATAAGACCCTCATTCTCAATTGTAATCATCCTACAACAATACTTTATATAATATACAATTAAGTATGGGTGTATTTGTCTATGAAGTATTTTAAATATTTTTGTTGCATATACGACTAGTGGTCGTTACATTGGTATCAAAGCTTCGTCTGATCCGACTTTTGGTCATCTACCTATCGTCAACCTTGTTGTCATCGTGATTTAGGCGTTCATCAGCCCTGGAGATTTTCCATTTCACCAGAGTCGTTGTCAGGTCTTTGGCCATTAAAAAAAGAGTGAAATAGTTATAATAGAAAGAATATATATATAATATATATATATCAAATTCAAAAAAATAAAAAAATAATAAGTACTATATAAAGATTAAAAAAAGATATAAAAATAGAAAAATATAGTCCGATGTAAATTTGAAGAACATTCATATATATATATATATATATATATATATATATATAAAAGGTTCTACATTATTGATAAAAAGTGCATGATAAAGTTAAGAGGGAATCTTTCCAAATATATTTAAAACTATACGTAAGAGAAGGAAGAGTAAATACTATTATCTTGATTCTTCATTAAGTGGTTTACAAGCCCGTAGTTTTAGAAACCCATGGTAATTGCCCATGGTTTTTAAAAGTAAAAGAAAAACAAAAGGAATACACAATCTCTTTATGTGAATGGTAAGTTTTACTTTTCACGTGAAGGGTAGATAATATTATCTTGATTCTTCATTAATTGGTTTACAAGCCCGTGGTTTTAGAAACCCATGGTAATTTCCCATGGTATTTTAAAAGTAAAAGAAAAACAAAAGGAATATAAAATCTCTTTATGTGAATGGTAAGTTTTATTTTTAACGTGGAGAACATTAATCGAGTCAAAAGTACATAAGTGAACATATATTTTATATTATATCCCAAAGAGGTGAATAGTCATTTCACTAGGGTTGTAATTTTTCAAAAAGAAAAAGAAAATATTATAAATAAAAGATATATAAAGAGGAGTATTATATTATAAAGGGGTATTTAAAGAAAAGTTCACGTCATAAAATTATCGAAAATATATATAAGTACAAAGCAGGTATTATTATAAAAGGTTACATAAGGAGAAAATATCAGTTAAGAGTTTACGTTAAAGTGAAGTTGAATTAAAGTTTAAAGAGTTATATGAAATTTAAAAAATAAATACAAAGGACAATAAGATATTTAAAAGAAGCCAATTGAAACAATATTTAAATATTCTTTTAAAATACAAAAGGAAAAAAGGTAGAAATATATAAGAAGAATACAAAGGAGTTTTGAAATACTAAGGATAATAGGAAATTGGATTAAAAGAGTTTTGAAGAATTATACAAAAATATATATTAAAAGGGAACTTTTAAAGAAGGCTTGAAGTACAAAGTCCAAAGGAACTTTAAATATATACACCTAAAGTCATCTCAACAAGATAAAATGGGATCAATTATTGAAAAAAATGATGGAGCTCAATTCTAAAATGACGAAGGAAGGAAGGTTTTACTATAATGGTCTTTCAGTTACAGATCACGAAGTAATTACATTAAAAGGAAGTATCCAAGGAAGAGAAGTTAATGTCACCATCAGCCCAAGCAACGATCAAAATTATATCAACATGTTGTAGCAGCTACAACCACCCTCCAAAATTTTTCCTTAGCCTATTTTGGAGCCTCCATACCAACCTTGCGCAACACTTTGTCTTGCTTCGTCAAGTACTCATGCTTCAGTGTTTTCCTCATGCAAAGGCAGCTTGTCGATCATAGTCAATCCATTCCCCTCACAAGCCGCTTACCTAGACTTGGTCCAGCTGCAGGCTGAGGAGCCTTCCCTCTAGGAATTGCGCATTCCTAGAGGGCAACCAACCTTCCCTCTAGGAATTGTGCAATCCTCTCTGATAGCCTGCTGGTCTCTAGGATTGTGCAATCCTACCATCCAACCCTCCCGCCACGATTTGTGCAATTTTTTCCAGCAGCAGGCTGTTCAACCCAGGATTTGCGCAAATTTGGGCAGCAGTCAACTGCTCTGCCCAGAAATTGCGCAATCCCCTTGGGCAGTCAGCCCAGCTTATAGTCAGGAATGCACATTTTTCCCAAGCAGTTAAGCACTGGCATGCATGGACAATCCAGTTGACTAGTTCTACCTAGGACCAAGGAAACTTGACTTGCATGCATGCATGACTTGATCTTCCCAGAATAGTAAGAGACAGCATGCAGAAGGCATCCCATGATTCAGGGAGCTACTTTTAGCAGTCAGGACTTACATGCAAAGTTGTTTTAGAAGATTCCCTCCATGTGTCACTTTTTCCTAGATTTGTGGCATGCGCGTCATGAGACCAGACTTATTTATTCCACGCATCAGAGCTCATTCATTCACATCGATCTTGGAGCTCTGACATCTCACAGCATATCTAGGACTCTTTGACACATCCGGCTTAGCTATTCACGAGTAAGTGGCCTCAACTTGTCTTTTTCAGCATTTCTGTCACTTTTTGTATATTCGATGTGCGAGTGTTGTTTGCTTGATTTCCTTGAACGTATGTTGTCATTTACATATATTTTAGCTTGTCCTAAATCTGTTTCAATTTTCGTTGCTATCTCACTATTGTCGCATGCATGAAACTGTTTTACACGGACATTCGCCCAACTGGCAAACGGCCTCACCCACATGCATGTCAATCTGTTTGCCGAATCTTCCATTCCTGTTTTGCATGTACTGTTTATCACTTCTTCTATCACTTAGTGTCGCCATGCACTTCATTGACTTACTTGCTCATTGGCGAGCCGGGCCAACCTTAGCCCAGGCTCTACCCCCACCAAGACTACATTACGCAGTTTGGGGAAGGAAGGATTACCTTCCTCTCCAGATTTGCACATTCTTGCCCAATGCTCGCCTCCTAGACTGAATTGCGCAAATCTATCCCTAGGCCAGCAATCTTTCCCAGCTGCAATTGCGCATTATGCAATCTCAGCAGCTAGCTGCCCAACTGGATTGCACATTTCGCAGATCTACCAGCCAGTCCAGCCTCCCAGACAACCCAGACTGCCTTTTGCAAAGTCCTGGCAGCTAATCACTCAGCCTCCTAGTGAAATTTGCACAATCTTGCTCATCAGTTTCCTAGGTATGTGTTGCGTGCTTCCCCAAATTTGCTTTGTTTTCACTAACATATTTCTTGGCATGCATGCTGATTTTTTCCAGATCTTTCAGGTGTTTATCTGTCTCAATGGCTTCCAAGAGAGCAGGATCCTAGGACACTGATGGTGTTGCAGCTGGAACAGCAGTTGAACAGGTGTCCTCTAGCATGCCGATCTACGAAGATACGAAGCTGTATCTGGACAAGGACATCAAACTGAAGTGGCAAGAGGTGAATGAAACATTCGCATGTACTTTTGGGGAAGACCTTGAAGACTGTCAAGTGTACGTGAACATTCATAAGTCCGACATGTACTAGATTGCATGCAGATACCCCGCATTCCCATCTGCGGATATGATTCATTGCATCATCTCTCACACTGACCTCAAGACGATGACCTTGAGCAATGTCAGTGGGACGAAGCTTGCAACCTTTTGGGCACAAGACTACGATGAGATGTATCAGATGAACGAGCCCATCATTGTCATGACTCCTCCATTCAGCTTGCCCAACAGCAGAGGCCACTCTAGAGACATTTTGAAGGATTGGGTAAAGGATCCAGCTCATTTCAAGATGACACCTAATCGGATCTATAAGACGAAGATATTGAGAAAGGCATACCAATACTTGGTCATATTCGCATGTCGACTGAGTGGCCAAGCAAGCACTGAGACCTTCTGTTAAAGTTGGGTGGTCGCATTGGACCAACTGGCTAGAGAAAGAAGACCATACAACTGGTCTGGCATACTAGCTCATCAGCTAAAGGAGCAAGTCACGAAGGCTCGACAGTCACCCAAAGGCATGCATGCAGAGATTTACATGTCCGCCTACATTCTAGATGTAGTCTGTGCCCGACATAAGTTCTCGGGCTTAGAGTGGGCATGGTCATCGGCAAACACTGTTGTGAGCACACATTTCAAGTTATTGTTCGAGTGCAGCTTCAAAGGAGTGATCATACGGCTGTCTGACCATCTTGTCACCCTAGTGTACAGGTTGATATTCGAACAAGATCCACCCTGCATGTCAGAAGAAGCGATGAAGGCATTGTTAGGCATTGTGGATTGGTATGCCTCACCAAACGACACGTTCATCAGAGTGTTCAGTGCAGAGAAGCCTCTGCATGTTCCGCCAAAGTTTGCTTTGGACGTGCTTGTCATGCAGGAAGTAGCGTAGCATATCTCAGCGGGATTAACAGCTAGGCTGTAGTGGGAGAAGAAGGCGGCTTGGCCCACTCTTCCGTTGCGGATTGTGTTACACGAGATCCAGAGCATCAAGCAAGCGGACGTCAAAGCTGAATAGATGAAGAAGTACCCGTTCGACCTCCGACGCTTCAACCCGTATGGCACACATTGCATTGTGAAGGATCAGTGCATGAGGGTTAAGTTCAATTGGATCCATGGGGCATGCCATTGGGCTGAGGAGGACTCATGGAGGTATTGTTTCAATTCCGCCAGACCCAATGAACAGGTCGGTTTCGTCGTAGAGTGGTTAGCACAACAGCGTGAAGCGGCATCATGGATAACACCAACAATAGCAGTAGTAGCAGAAATAGCGAAGCCAAGCATGCCTGCGTGCGACAAAAGGAAGAGAGATTATCGACCGCATGGAGGAGAAACAAAGCTACAAGTTTCGAGCAGATCCACTTCTAGAACAAGCAACTATGGCCATTCAACAGAAGAGGCAGCAGCGTGATAAGCGAATCGTGTGAAGGCAGAGGGATAAGAAGAGAATGGAAGAAGCAGAGGAGTTGCATGAGCTAAGGGAGCAACTCCGGAAAGAACAAGAGTTGCGCCAACATAAAAAGGAAGTGCAACAACAACAAATTCAGCAGAGGGCACATCACACGCAGACAGATGAAGCATCGTCGTACAAGTAGTTGATTCTTCTGAATAGCTGGCATCAGGCTAACAGGGTGAGCCCTCGCAAGGGCAAGACTTTGCTCATTAGATATAACAGGCTTTTGAATAGTTGGATGCAGACATGAAGCAGCAGGAGTTGGAACAGGATACCGACCTCATGCCTCACCACAGAGAGGTCGACTCACCTGCTTTAATGCATCCAGATGATGAGCAAGTCTCGAATGACCAAAGTAGGCACTGAGATCCTTGGTGGTCAGTTGGAAGCAGATATGCACAACAACTCTTTGATGAATCTCAACATAGTGTTGTGTAGCTTGACAGAGTACCAACTCCAGAGGATCGAACATCACCTGCACAAGTTGAAAAAAAAGTGATCGTGACCGATGTGCACAAGGACCCAGCTGCTTTGGCCGATGCAACTAGAGTGTACGCTAAAGCCACAAGCTCCAACGTTTGCTTCCTCATAGGTGAGAATGAGCGAATGGCGAAGGAACTACAGGTGGCCAAGCAGGGAGGAGAATTGGTGACAACGTATGCCCAAGATGAATTGAAGAAGGCAATACTAGATGAAGTATTGTCCTTGGACACAGTCATGCGAGCTTTGTACTCCAAATTCAGTACCGTGCATCAAGCAGTCGTTCATCTTCACGGATGGCAGCATCTATGTGTGAGAAGAGCTCGCATCTTGAAGAACATACATGCTGTCGTTGACAACATGCAGGCATGGACGATGAAGTACAAGGGAGCCCCGCTTCATTTGCCCAAGATGATGACAGTCAATGTCGTTGAGCTACAAGCACGTATCTGGAGTTAGATCTGAAACTATGAGGACCTACCACAACTCATAACTGGCATACAAGCTTCCCATGCACGAGTATTCAAGAGCATCGAGGTTGTGGTGGACACACATGTGATTCCATCACTTGGGACTCTCACCCAAGCGAATATTAAGAAGCGGGTCCAACAGGAGCTTGACTCGTACTTCGACAAGTTGATGTGCATCGCCACCAGTCCAAACTTGCCTATCAGTGCAGATATCATGCGCAAGTATGTTGCTAGTCTAGCCACATTTAGGACAATGATGCACATGCTTTCAGATGAGTTGGATAGAGTAGCCCAAGCAGTATATCCGAATGCCATGGAGGAAAGGTTCAGGTTCTAGACGAATGTCACAGCAAAACACATGGATACTATCAGAGACTACCAATCTTGGCACCAATATGTTACTATTGATCAGCATGAGGATGTTGAGCAGTTTGACTTCTATAGTTGTCTAAGTCAGAGTGGTGTCTAGTTTGGCTTGTTCAAGCCATTTTTCACATGGGTACATGTGCATTGTAATGTTGAGTCATGTCAAGTGTAAATCAAGTGTCAAGAATGAGTGTAACAGTCATAGAGTAGGTGAAGAGTCATGAGGGTAGTTGAACGGTCTCAAAGGGGAATGTGTAGTATACCTAGGGGGATAGTATGGGGCACAAAGGGAGGTAGCCAAGGGAATAATGTGATGGGCCATAGTAATAAATAAAGTGGTTAACCCATATCATGTAAGGGACCACAAGTAGTTAGCAAGAATGTAATAAACCCATTGTATTAGATAGATGGTATTGAGGGAACCATGGTAATGACCCATGGTATTATATGTATGAAGCCTATATAGAGACTAGAGACTCCCTATTGAGATATGTCAAGGAATATTGTATGGACAATCATATTGCTTGTGGAGTGTTCTCCTTCCTTGAGGAGTGATTGTATGGTGTTACCCTACCTGAAGGGTTTTATCAATAAAGAAGCATTTCATATTATATTGGATCAATCTTGTTATTTCTAGGCATATTTCCACTTTATTATATTTGCAACTCAGATTTAGAGTAGTTGTATGGTGTTATCCTACCTCAAGGGTTTTGATATTAATAAAGATTTGAAGTTTATCTATTCATCTATTGTTATTTCTGGGTATATTTGCTTTATCATATATTTGCAGGTCAAATCTATAACAAGTGGTATCAGAGCACTTTCTTGGGCAAGCAGAGAATTTTTTTTTTAAGGAAATTTTTGGGGTGGCGAGTTTGTAGATCAAATCTGTAACGTTTGGTGCAAAATTTGAAGAAACAAATTGTAGATCCGAATTCTTTGCGAAAAAATACCCAATTTCAAAACAAAAAATTGTTCGAATCGGAGTCTAGATGAGAGAGATATCGCTAATTTAAAAATCAGCTATGTTGCAAAAAAAATTTAACGAAAACTCGTGGACGACGGACATAGAAGTTGTTTTGGGATATCCTTGGATGGAATTTGTGGTTACAGTCAATTTTAATGTGCAGAAGAAATTCATGAAGCTCTGGTATAAAAAGAAGAAAATTACATTGCAGGATATTTCCATTAAGACCCAAGCAAAGACTATGGAGGTAGAAGCACAAAGCTCTAATGACACTGACACATCAAATGATGAGCCTTTGATGGTCGACAACCAAACAAAAACATCAAACTAGGTACCAGAAAAAGCACCAGACACCACTCAAGCACCAATAATAGAGGAATTCAAGAAAGATATTCCATCGGTTAAAGCTTCAGCATATCACCACCCACATCACTGAGCAAGAAAACAACCAACAAGATGGCAACAAACTAGCAACAAGGACAACAACCCCCACATGACAGATAGAGAGGTGCGCAAATCCAACCACAACACATCAACACCGAAGAACCGCTAGAATCAACTTCCATATCAAGCGAGCAAGGCACCAGCTAGATCAAGGGTACACCTTTCTCTTGGATGGCTAGATGCACATGCATGGTACCAGTGGACTACTCTTTTGTGTAGATCTTATTATTTGTGTTCTTCTTATGTTTCGGGGACAAGCATATGGCTTGTGGAGTGTTCTCCTTCCTTAAGGAGTAGTTCTATGGTGTTACCCTACCTCAAGGGTTTTGATATTAATAATGATCTGAAGTTTATCTATTCATCTCTTGTTATTTCTGGGTATACTTGCTTTATCATATATTTGCAGGTCAGATCTATAATAGAATGTCAAGGGTCACCCCACCCTTTGCTATAAATAGTCCCTCATAACTCATTGTATAGGTTGTGCATGTCCTTTGTGTGGTGTGTTCTTAGCCAAGTTGGAGCTAATCCCTTTCAACTTGGAACTCACCTTCAGCTTCCTCTCCCTTCGAAGTGTTGGAACCTTTCTTACACATTCCTTGACTCTCTGCATCAGTCATACCCTTGCTACTGACAAAGTTATCTTACTTGTCCCTATGTGACATCACAGTCAAGGCATTACCTTACAACCCACTACTGGGACTCCTACACAAAATGGTCTGATGTCTAATTGGGACTTCTTATCGGGGAGATCCCCTTGACATATTCACGGGTCTAGAACCATCAACACAACATCAACTAGCAAATAAACTATTTATTCCAGAGCTAAGCATTGGTGTAAAGAAAGATATTTTTAACCAAAAAGAGTATAAAATTAGTGATCGACAAGTGACAATAGGTCATTTTGAGTACATATCTCAATTTCACGTTGTAAGGATGAATAAAAAGACTAACATATACTCGGTCAACCCTGGTTTAGGGATTTGGGTACATTCATGTTAAACATAGAGAAACAAGTTTTGATGTTTCCTTATAAAGGGAAGATGGTCATGTTTTGAGACATAACAAGTAAATCAAAATAAATAAAATCTTCATTAGAAGACCTTAAGGATATCTCAGACTTGATATTTCAAGATAATGAAAAAACTATATCAGGAAAACAAAAAGAGCTTGAAGAAGTCATCTGTAGCAAAGACAAAGAAATTTCGCGCCAGGGAGATCAAAGACAGAAATTTCGCGCCTGGGAGATCACCAAGAAAAACTACTCGAACAAGTCAATAAAGCTAAAGCATCAAAGAAGGAACTCAAAGTTCATTTATTAGAACAACAACAAGAAAATTTACATTTAAAGAGCCTTAACCAAACATTAGTAGAACAAATCAAGTGTTTAAGAGACGAGAAGCGTGAAGACCAAAATAAAGTTGACTCAGAGAATGAGGAATTCTTACGTCTCAAAAACCATAATCAAAATACGCTCAAACAAAGTAAAAAACTCAAGGACAAAAAAATCATTGACGCATAGGTTCAAAGAACTTGTTGCAAAGGAAGCACCAAAATATCCAGATGTAGCAGTCCAAACTGGAGAAACAAACATCAATACCACTAATCCCGCAGTTCAAGCAAATCCAAACCCTATTGAAGTAAAAACTTACTTAGAGGTTATCGTTCAAACAGAGGACACCCCAGATAAGGATTCAATAGTTAAGACAAAAGCAACAATGCTGGATGGAAATCAAGAAACTGCCATAAAAATGTTTAAGGATGTTCAAACAAGAAAAATTCCTTATCTACATCTGAATCACAAGAGTAGACGCCTTAATAAATCTAAAAATATATATCACGCAGAACATAAACAACAAACTTATGTACCAAAGAATACTGAAGTGAGCTCAATCCAGTCATACGATAGCTATTCACCACATAACTCCAAGGGTCAAAAGATTTCCTAGAAGATTAATCTAGGATGGCCTAATCCGTTTTCAGTACGACAATTTTGTCTATCACTCAGAACATCATATTGTCTTGTATAAACAAAGATAAAAGCTCAAAAACAAGAAGATATTCCGCACGACATAAGAGATCCGATCCTTCATCAATAAGCTTTGAAGACACAGCTTTTTGAAGGAGAGGGCAAAGTTATGAACATAAATTATGTAAAAATAGATAATAAATAATAATCATAATAATATAAATATAATAATAAATAATAAGCAGATTAAGTAATGGTTAGTTAGTTAATAATGAAAAGGCGTGTCTTAGAGACATGCCTGTTTGTGAAAGGGTACTTACCTGGCTATATATATAAAGACCCTCATTTTCAATTTTAATCATTCTACATTAATTCTTTATATAATATACAATTTACACTTACTATCCTACATTGGATGTATTTTTCTACGAAGTATTTTAAATATTTCTGTTGTGTATACGACTAGTGGTCGTTACAAAAAGTCTAGAAAGAAAGAAGACCCTTGACAAATGAATATCTTGGAGATGTGTCAATATAAATGCAGGATGTTGACATTGCAACAAGTAGATGTCATGATGAAGGGCCCTCACAAAATGTAATTTTTGATTTGATGTTCATTTCTGATTTTTTGAACAATATCTAGATGGGCTAATACAGGGCTACCAAAAGAAAGGTGTGGATGTCATCTATAATTGGTACTCATGTGGTGTGATGGAAGATCTTGAAGGATAAATGATGTGGAAAAGTTAGGTGTATGAGGAAAAGCCAAATATGGTCTAATGGATCACTCTCCAATAAAAGGAAGAAAGACATGATTACCCTGATTTGAGAAGGAAAGTGATGGATGGTCGATGTCCTACGAAGAAGTCCCAAAGATGAAGGCTCCATAATGTTAATGTAATGTTCTGAACTAGGAAAAATAGTGCTATGCAAAGCAAATAATAAAAACAACACCATAAAATTGAAACATTTAGTGCGCACCCATAAAAAGTCCAAGAATAACCAACAATTGAAGCGTTTTATTATAACCTGGGACAAAAGTACAATAATGTGGAAGTGGTGCACCTGGGATTGCCTCAATGGCAAGCGTGATGAAACCCAGGTGGTAATATGTCAAGCCCAGATAGCAAAAATAATTGTTGCAATGATGCCTTGAGCTGCCCTTGTGAAACTGTGTTGTGTGCTGCAAAGATGTTGCTAGAAACCCCACCTCTGGTGCTCAGAAAATTACGGGAAATTAATCCCAACCTCTATGCAAGAAACCCAAAATAACCCACAAAGTAATTGACTGAATGTTGACCTTGGAATTTTGGCCCAAATTTCCCTCAGCTCCTCTAGCTGTTGGCTACGTTGGGACCCCTGTTTGACCCCTCATACCTGCCCAAAAAATTATATAAAATTAAGAGTGTGATCCTTGACCAAAACCCAGAAAAACCCAGAAAGGGTTTACCTTGGTTCCAACCTTCAAAAATTCACCCTTCACAGCTTGGCCCTCTTCCAATTTCGAATTTTGTTTCTGTGACTGATCCTGTCAATCTCTACTCTCCCAACTCCAGAAATCCTCCTCAAATGGCCCTCCAAATGATCTTCCAACTCCCCAACTCCAAACTCCCCAGGATGGTGCTGCCCCAAAGAGCCTCATTCCAGTGGTTGTGCAGTGATGGAGGAGATGATGCAATCCTGCATGTGATGAAATGAGAGCTACGTGTAGGATGTCCCTCTTGTTTGTAGCTTCCCACTATACTCCTGAAAATGATGAACGGATGCTCATGTCTCCCCAACTTCCTGGAGTGCCTCACGTTATGATTGCACAATCCCTACGCTGCTATAACTCCCCCTGCTACTCGTACTTCACTTACAGTTGTTGTAACTCGTCTCCCTGCTATTGCTACGAACTAAGATGAAGAATAACTCCCTCCTAAGGTTGGCACTCGAAGTCCACCGAAGCAAGGGTTGAGATCTCTGCTCAGAGACGCTCGTGTGCTAAACAACACAGTAACCTAGCTAAGCAGCTCGAGCAACTAAGATTAAGTTCAATATGTCAAAAGATAAGATGCTGAAATGAGGAGAGTTGCCTTCCTTGTATAGATTTCGTTGAGAGCACTTTTCCCTCCATTTTCCCTCCATCGTGGGTCCCTCACTTAACCATTGATTTCCCCTCCATGCAAATCGAACTAGGGAATGCGTATTCTCCTAGTGTGGGTGGCCCACGTAGAAATTAACCACATCGAAATAACTTCTACTAAGTCTAGCCTCCTAATAAAATCGAATGGGCCCCATCACCTCCAAAATTGGCCCCAAAATTTAGAAATTAATCTTGTTCTAAAATAATTTAGGAAGGGACATTACAGTTAAAAATGAAATTCATGACATTGAATGGAGGAGCCCTGCGAAACTCAAGGTCCCATGATCTCCACCAATGACAAAAGAGTTGTTGCTGGAAATAGGTCTGTAATTAAGAGGGAGCATGGAAGCAAGTTTCTAACGAAGAAGAAACTTGGAAACAAGTCCCTAGCTAAGAGGGAGCTTGGCCAAGTCCCTGGATAAGAGGGAGCTTGGGTACATTCCTTTTATAGGAATGGGTACATTCTTTCATCAGAATGGGTATATCCTCCCTAATTGAGAGGGAGATATAGACACATCATTCTTGTCTTCACCTAGGAAGAAAAAAATGGAGGATTGGGTAAGCATCTTGCATTTGATACTCTTTGAGGATGTGGTAGGACATCCAAGATAAGAGCAGTCGTAGAGGCTCGATATTCTTTGAGGACTGGGAATCCAAGATAAGAATAGTTCTGGAAAGACATACCCTATGAACACATGGGTGGGGTATGCTCCTGGAGAGACAATGATGAAGGTGTCTATAAATCATTAGTCTCGCCAGCATTGTTCTCTAATCTTGTGGAAAAATAGAGTTGTCAGTCAAGGCCTTGTTGTGTGACAATGTTGGATGATATGATGCTATACAGATGGGTTACCAATCCAACTCTTTTTATGAGAATTCTTCAGATTGAGAATGTCCAAGTACCTTGTATGGATTATGAATACCACCCTAGTTAAGAGGGAGTGTTGAAATATGTAACTAAGTTCGGTCAAATGTCAAATTACTCTGAAGGAGGAGCTGTATAGAGTAAGGGATGAGCCTAATTTGACATTTGACATTTGACGTGATTGAACTAAAAATATGTGTCAAGAAGCCTATATATAGAGCCATCGACCTCATTTGAAGAGAACTCACTCAAGCACAAGAAAGTTCGATCAAGGGACAAGAAGAAGCCTCCTATCCTAGCCAAGGAAGAAGAAGTAAGAACCAAATTGTTTTGGTCTGATTTATGGTGAAAATATCTAACACGTGCAAGGAAGATTGGGTACTATCTGTTGTTGAAGAAGTCGAGTCATTACAGTCATCTAAGAGGGTCGAAACAAGGAGAATGTCAAGACACCTTTCAAGTCGAATTGCAAAAGAAGGATCCACTATCTAAGAGAAGAGGAATCAAGGGATAAATTTTTGTCTATCTCTCACACGTGTTGCAACTAGGGTTTTTGAAGAGGCCGAAAAATTACAGGCTTGTAACAAGAGACCAAAATTCCAAAGAAGCCAAAAACAAAGGTGCAGAAGTCAGTTTGAGTAGTGTTGACTTGCAAAAGAAGAGCTATTCAAGGAAGCCTTGTGACTTGGTCTTGGAGAGGTTCTTAGGTCAACGGTCTTGGTCTTGGAATTCATCAATTGAACATTCTATAAGAAAAAGAATTTGGTGGGTTTAGAATGGAGAGGTTTTGGCCCTACCTAATAGCCTATATCTGGTGTCCTTTGTCTCATTGTTCATTATGTTTTAGTAGTTATTTGTTGAAAAGAACTCAATAATAATCAAGCTAAAGAACAATATAATCAAGAAAAGTAAAAAAGTCTTCACAAGCAATTATCATGAAAAGAGAAATCACTTACACTTGATGCCCCTAGATTTCTCTACAAGTTGGTGATCTGTAAATTCCCATGCTCATTCTCCATGAACACTTATGTTGTCCTCTCCTTTCAGGAATATAGTTGGATGTACCCTAAACCCAGTCTTCAAACCTCAACTTTGTTGTTGTAATGCCAAACTTTTTACAATTAACCAAACCAACAATTTAATATAATTTACCAATTTAATTGCAGATACTTACCTAGATATCCCGTTTGAAGTAGATCCTCGGGTTGACGTTGCTCCGAGCTTGGTCCCGCTACCAAATCGACTGATACCTCCTTGCCTATTTGGGATCAACCTATCCAGTTCCCAGATCCAGAAGACTTCATAATTGAAGTGTTATGGCCCTCATGCCCAAAACTCCAAGAACAACACTCAATTATCCCAATTTCCAGTCATCTCTTGAGCCCTAGGCTAATCCCTTACTTTATACAACTCCTTTAGAGTAATTTTCCCCTTCCCTTTCGTCTCCTCTCCTTTCAAAAGAACCTCTATCCCCCTTCAACGAGATTTTTTGCAAACATTTTATGTTTCCACCCCTATACATCATGAAAAATATCCAAAAATAATGATACTCATAACTTACCTACCTTCAAGATAAATAATCTCCTTTAGGTGGTCGCCACCCTCATCAATTGACCACCCTTTGAAAACATCCATAATCATTAATACATTTACTTTTTGCATAATATATATACACCCTTACTTATACTTATTGTGTATGGATATGCAAATAATATTCTTTAAATTATTTCATAATATGGGACACGTGAGATTGAACAAGGTAATATGAGAGATTAACAATAAGTTCTTACTTTATTCCTATAATTCACTATTATTATGAGGTAGTTCACCCTTTTAAATATTCATAATACCAGCTACAATTTCATTTAAATTATTTGGTTTAAAATCTTCTTTTAGTTAGTGGTTTTTTTAAATATAATATTCAAAATATCCCTCAATGTGATTTAACATAGTTGTGTTTTATACTCTACCCATATTTATAATCACCCTTATAAAAATTATATTTATTTATAGTTTAAATTTATATAATTGAGATTATTTTAAGATCAGAGTATCGTTTATTAGTTACGATGTAATGAGAAAATATGTGTAGTGATGAGTAATGATGTAACCCCTAAATGAAGGTGTGTTGTATTATTGAATATTTATAATTAATTAGAGTATATACTAGTGTATGCATATGTATCTATCATATGCATGCCTCGTATGCATGCTAATATTCCTATGCTCCCTATAATTCGAGGTGGGTCATTATAGTTGCAATCATTCTCACAACTTCAAAATCAAATACTCAAACCCTAGAAAAATATAACAACTAGAATTTATTTTGTTGTTGCAAATCCCTACAACAAATCGATCTTCTCTTGTTGGAAATACTAAGAGGGGGGTGAATCAGTATTTATTTTAAAATTACAATTGGTTTTAGGTTCTTGGAGCATATAAGATCAATTTTGACAGAAAAAGATAAATATTAGTACTTGAAAAATGATTCGATGGCTTTTACTTAGAAGAGCCCCTAGCTTATATATAGCGTAGGGTGCCTTTTCATGGAAGGGCATGATCTTTTGATCGTTCCCTTTCCCTAATTAACTACATTTACATAAAATCACATTAAAATTTTTATATAACATTGTCTTCCTCTCAAAAAGATGCTTTTTCCTCAAAAAGAATACGTAATGACAGGTGTTGTTGACGAAACGCCTCTATCTCCCGAGAGGCTTCTTCTTCCGGCAAGTCTTTCCACTTAATTAGGGATTCTTTGATTACTCGTGATCGCAACTTCTTTTCCCTAATAGAAATGATACCTTTTGGTTCTAAAATGATCTTCCCTTCAACATTTAATGTTGTAGTGCTGTCTGTGCCAATTGGTATTTGCCAGGTGCCTTTTTAAGGCAAGATACATGGAAAATGTTGTGAACACAACTTTTATCAGGAAGGCTTAAGTTGTATGCTACTTGGATGATCTTTTTGTTAAGCTTGTATGGTCCATAGAATTTTGGTGCCAATTTGTTTTTTCCCTTTCGTTTTAAGGAGAACTGCTTGTAAGGCTGAAGTTTAACAAATACCCATTCTCCAACTTCAAATTTTCTCCCTATTCTGTTTCGATCAGCCGACTGCTTCATATGATTTCTTTCAATATTTAGATTTTCCTTTAGGCTTGGATGACCTTTTGGGTTTCTTCTAACTGATCTTTAATTGTTGGAAGTTTTGTCTCGACAATGGCAAGGTCCTTCTACTTAAGAGGTTCATAACTGTATAAAGCTTGAAATGGAATCATTTTTGCTTAAGTGTGGTAAGTGGAATTGTACCACCATTCAGCGAGATGTAACCATTGAGCCCACTTATTTTGTTTTCCTATTGCATAACAACGTAGGTAGGCCTCTAAACATTTATTGACAACTTTTGTTTGACCGTTTGTTTAAGGATGGGATGATGAACTCATGTTGAGGTATGTTCCTATATGTTTGAAAAACTCCTTCCAAAAATTACCTTTGAATTCGGTGCCTCTATCGCTGACAATGACTTCGGGAAATCCATGTAGTTTGTAGACATTCTTGCAAAATATCTTAGCGATTTGTTTTGCTGAGCATACTTGGTGAGTCTGTCAACTACTATAAGAATTTGGTCCTTGCCATTAGACATGGGTAACACTTTGATAAAATCCATTGATTTTGGATTTTAGATTTCTGTGGTTAGTTTTTGTTGAGCTAGATTTTGGAATATCCATAATAGTGATCATGTTTTGTCGACGTTTCGAATCCCAAAGGGGATGCATCATCAGGACTTTATAAAAGAATGATAGAAGAGCAATAGCAGAAGGGGAATAAATAGATATTTCTCTTTTATTCCCCGCTTCTGCTATTGCTCTTCTATCATTCTTTTATAAAATCCTAATGATGGATCCCCTTTGGGATTCGAAACATCCACAAAAAATGATCACTATTATGGATATTCCGAAATCTAGCTCAACAAAATCTATTGATATTTCTTCCCACTTTTGGTTAGGAATATTTAAGGAATGGAACAGACCAGGTGTCATAATGTTCTCATTCTTATTTGTCTGGCATTGATCACACTCTACGACATATCTTTGAATTTCATTATTCTTTCTTTTCCAAAAAAATGAATTTCATGCATTATAGAAAGTTTTAAAGAAACCTACATGTCCTACTGATGGTGAATCATGGGATTTCTTGAGAACCTTCCCTCGTACCATAAAATATCGTTTTTTATTCAAATTTTGAATTTCGAAGAAGGTTATTGATTATAACACTTGTTTCTATATCTTTTGCATACTCAATTCAAATTTCATTAAGCAATTATGGAACTACAACCAAAATTGCAAGTAATGATGACTCTTCGTCTTTCTTGGACAGAGCATCTGCTACTACGTTGTCCTTCCCTTTCTTATGTAATATATCCATCTCGAAGGCGGCAATTTTTTCAATCCACTTTTGTTGTTCTATAGAGAGTATTTTCTGTTGAAGACTATTATGGCCTCAGTCACCAGGTGCGAGTTCGAGTTTGAGTTCGGCGACCATGAAATTCGAATAAAGTTCAGCAACTAAAATTTTGTCGATAAAATTTGACATATAGAAATTCGAATATAAAGTCAAATTCAAATAAATTTTTGGCTTAGCAAGAGAACAGAGGCTAGACTCCATATGAGAAATGGTATGGCAGCAAACATCCTATTTCACATTTCAAAATTTTTGGATCTGCTGCATGGGCTTATGCTCCTAAATTTGCAGTTGTGTAAATTCTTGCCTTATGAATCTTCAAAATAATTGTGACTTTGGGACATTTCTTACAATTTATGACCACATAAAAGAAAATGATAAATCAGACATACAACCTAAAGAATTTTGATAAAGACAAAACTGAAAGTCTGAAATTCGAGTATGAAAGATCGCTCAAAGAAAGTAATTTATTTATCAAAAGCACTTCAATCTTTTAAAGATAGATTGGCATAAAAAATATACAAAAACAGTTTTAAAGCGTTTTCATTGTCCTTTCAAACCCCTGTTGACTAAAGATGGAGTTATTGTTCTTATGCTGGAACAAGTACAAGACAGAAAAGGCCAAAAAAATTCACTTATATTGGTTTAAATATGAGACATGATACGTCCACTAACACATACAAATAGATATTCTTTTGGCAGTTCAATGAAAAACTCTGCATTATAATTTATAAGATACAAAACCGTCTGACAGATGTATGCTTTCCTCACTGTGCAATTCCCAAGAAAAAGCTTTTGTGCTGACATGAAAAATAAAGCAATGAAATAGCTTGATAGCAGCAAAATCAGAAGCAGAAAAAACCAAACAGAACTGCATAAAAGTAACTCTATTTCACATGCAAAAGACGGTTTAAAGTTTGAACTTTAAAGTAGCTTGGCAGTTTTAGAAAATTGTTCATGCAAAAACTAAACTAGAAATCTAAAACAGGAACACAAGTTTTATTCTTGATGTTCCTGTTGCCCACTTGTTATATCAAAGAGTTCTATGTCATCAAGAGCAGTATGAGATGTGAATCCGCTAGATGCTTCAGCACCAGATTCATCAGTGAATTCCCTGTCAATGTTTATGTCACTATCAATGTACAAATCAGCATCATCCATTGTTGCATTTGGAACAGGATCGATCCACGGAGTAGAAGAAATGGATGACTCTTTAGCCACATTATTCAATGCCAATTGCAAGTTACTACGAATATAAACAAGATCTTCTAATCTTCCAGATGACAATCTATTTCTTTTTTTGGAATGAATGTGGTCAAAGGAACTCCAATTCCTTTCACATGTTGATGCACTTGTTCCCTGGCTTAAGATACGAATTGCAAAATTTTGCAATTCTGGTGCCCCTGAACCATAAAATTCCCACCATAGTGCCGGATCACTTCTGCTCCTATCATATTTTGTTGATTTTGTTCCAAATAATCCTTCTTCTAACCTGTATGCTCTCAACTGACTTCTGATCAAACCTGCAATCTCCGGATCTGGATTTAGCTTCTCAATAGACTGGATAAGTCCATTCATGATTTCTTCATCCCTATGTCTTGGTAACGCAAACAATCTAGGGTCCAAATAGCATGCTGCTGCATGTAATGGACTATGCATCATCTTCCATCTATGATCAATTAAATCCCATATCTCCTTGTAATCAACTTCCACATTATCAAAAGCAGTTGCAATGGCCTCTTTGCAACGATCAAGGCTTTCATAAACAAAACCCATACAAGGTTTGTCACCATCAACCATGCGGAGCATATTAACAATTGGGCCACAAATTTTTAAAACCTTGTTTGCATTTTGCCAAAAGCCATTATTGAGAACTATTTGTTCAACATTTTTCCCCTTAGTTTCTTTTGAGAGGGTAGATCTCTCCCACTCAGTGTTGCAAAAAATAGCTCCTAGGCTCGCTTTTTCCTCAACAACTCTTTTCAGAGTAATATAAAAAGTGGCAAACCTTGTAACACAAGGCCTCAACAACTCTTTTGATGCATTCTTCCTGTATATGCTCAAAGTGAGACGATGGTTGATGATGAAGTTTGAAATTGTTTTGGCTCTTCGGATTGTTTCATTGACCCAAGGAAATTTGGCTAAGTCATGCAACATTAAATCGAAGCAATGAGCTGCACAAGGGGTACAATAAATCTTATTATATTTTTCCATAATCAGCTTCCCTACACCAACACAATTTGATGCATTATCTGTAATAACATGGACAACATTTTCCACCCCAACCTCTTGAATCGCTTCATCCAAAATTCCAAAAATAAATTCTGATGTCTTCACTCGATCCATTGCATTTACTGCCTTCAACAAAAGTACCCCTTGAGGACAATAAACAAGCACATTGATCAATGGACGATGACACAAATCTGACCAACCATCACTCACAATTGTGCATCCTGTAAGCTTCCAGGACTCTTTAATATCAGCCAACTTTCCTATCACTTTGTCTTTCGCTCTCTTTAGCAAAGTTGTCCTTAAAGCTTCAGATCCAGGAGGAACATAGCCCTTCCCAAAATCAATGGCCTTTTTAATTACATTTTTAAAATATGGACTCCTCACCACATTAAAGGGAATTGCACATGCATAAATATACTCAGCAACAGCATCATCAACTTCCTGTTTCTCAACAGGTTTCTAGAATTGATTTAATGTTTTCGGTCCACCTATTTTTGCTTGAGTAGCTGTAGAACTTGATCCACCAATGTTTGAAACTGAATTAATGGTGTTGGAGGAAGACATGGCAATCTCCCTCTCAATTCGCTGCCTCTTATTTACCCTTTTCTGCTTTGCATCTGTGAATTGGAATGGTGTTTCTCCACTGTGGCTTTTTGTTCATCGGTGATCTTAGTGCAGGCTTCAACACCACCTCCACTTCCATTGCTAATACCGAGAAGGTGATCCACTACTCTAGTCAAAGTGCCAGTGAAATTATGTCCACACAGCTAACATGAAAGATTAAAACCATCTTTTTGGACAAAATTCCAAGCTACAGCAGTTGATTTTGGGGGTGTCGTTGGAAGTCTGAAATGTCTAGCACTGCAATGTCTAAAATGTCTGCAATTTTTTTTGAAATTACATTTTTGTTAGTTAGAATTTAGAAAAAGGAAAAGTGATTCAAAACAGTTTGCACACATATTTATGCATATGTATCAGTATGTTTCAAGATTTAGGCTCACAAGCCTGTAGGTTGTAACTATTACACGAATATATAGATCTATGTAAATATAATGCAGTGAATTGTTTTCTGGGCAAATTCCAAGTCCAACATTTGTTACAGGCTGGCGTACACACAGAACCTTGATTCCTGAACAAGTGTTATATTGGTTGTTGTTTTGATGGCACAATTATACTGCTAAATGTTCTTATCAGCACTTTTTTCTTTATTGGCATGTGCTATGGATGGATACTATATATACCAGTTTTATTCGGATGTATTTTATTTTTTGAACAGTTATGAATGGTTGCTCACAGGACTTAACAGTCATTTTTTCCAGACAGGTTTTTTGGACCAAGCCACGGCCCACTATATGGCTGATTTTTGAAGTGCAGTTCATGCACATTATAACTTATAAGTTATATGATCTAACAATTGGTTTTAACATGTCACTAACGCAATAATGGTTCAAACTGTTGTTTTATAATTTTATTACATTTATACATAAATATTCTTTTAATTTACAGTTTTACTGGCAATTGGATGCAGTAAGTTAGTAACTGGTTGGGCCATAATCAATTTCGCTCTAAGGTGTGGAAGAAAGAAACTTTTACTGTGTAAAGTAGGGACATGCCAGAATGCGGAGGTGTTGAAGAAATATAATGAAAGCTTCTCCGCAGTCTAAACTTATATCCTGGCATTTTCAGGAGATCAATTGCCTTCACCATGTAAGTTTGTAACTAAATCATGATGTGGAAGAGCTATTTGCACAAACCATAAGTTAAAACTAAAAGTTGAAGCCCCCTACATTCGACATGATGAGTCAGCATAGTAACATGATTCAACCAAAGAAAGGGAGACTGAATTATTGGAGCATTTCGAGAAATTTTTGTGCCAAAGTGTAGGTCGATTTCCTTCAGCAGTTGGGGTTGATTTTGATTAGAAATAAGGAGGTCAAATTCATCACATTTAGAGGGCCAAAATTCACTGTCTTAAGGATTGATATCCCAGCATTGATCTCAGATCCGAAATTCTCTTCTAGGTGCCACAAATTCTCGTTATTCCTTAGTGTTTGTTTTGCCCAAGCAGAGGTTAAGTTTCAGACTTAATGGTTGAGATACTAGCAGAGGGAAGAAGGCCAGAGACATTCTTCTAGACTAACATCATCGCTTAAGATCTCTGAAATCTCGGGCAAGCATGCTGCACAGTGACACTGACACATAATCTCGGGTTTCTCGGTATTTTTTGTGGGAAAAAGGACTTCGGATACAAAGAACGGTGAACCTCAGTCATACAGTACACTCTGTCTCGGTTTATTTATATTAATATATATACACAGTCAGTGTACTGTTCGCCATAAAGTTTGAACTCGTACCTGAACCGTGAACGCTGAGGCCTTTTGAACTTCACAGTGATACGCGTTGGCAGCTGAGAGTCGAGACGCGTCGGGCAGACTAGTAGTGGACTAGTCACTGAAATGAAAGTTATGAAACCGGAGCAGGCTGTAGCTATAGAGTGTAGAGTCGTTCGCTATGACTAGTGACTCGTGAGTATGGAGTCTGGACTGCGCAATGAAATGAAACCCTTCGCCCTTCGCACAACCAAACAATGCAACAATGAAACCGGCAAGCAATAAAACCCGCAGCCTAAAGCCTAAAACGCGCAAAAAAAAACGAATTTAATCGAATGTCAGGCGAATTTAATCGAACATCAGGCGAATTTAATCGAACATCAAACGATTTTGTTCGAGAAAAATTCGAATTCGGCTTGAAATTCGAGTTCGCCATAAAATTCGGCGAACTCAAACGAATATATTCGTTTCTCATTAAAAGTCGCCGAATTTCAAATTTAATCATTGAAATTCGCCAAATCTGGTGACTGAGATTATGGCATGTTTGTATTAAGAACTTACTTCCCAAGCGATATTGCCTCCACTTAGCTAATGCATGCATAATGACGAGCATTTCCTTATTCTACATAGACTTGAGACATTCTAGTTTATAAAGCTTCTTGCTTTCAAACACTATTGGATGACCATCCTGCATCAATACTACTCTATGCAAAAAACCTGAAGCGATGCATTCAATTACAATAAAACCGGCAAGCAATAAAACCCGCAGCCTAAAGCCTAAAACGCGCAAAAAAAACGAATTTAATCGAACGTCAGGCGAATTTAATCGAACATCAGGCGAATTTAATCGAAAGTCAAACGATTTTGTTCGAGAAAAATTCGAATTCAGCTTGAAATTCGAGTTTGCCATAAAATTCGGCGAACTCAAACGAATATATTCGTTTCTCATTAAAAGTCGCCGAATTTCAAATTTAATCATTGAAATTCACCAAATCTGGTGACTGAGATTATGGCATGTTTGTATTAAGAACTTACTTCCCAAGCGATATTGCCTCCACTTAGCTAACGCATGCATAATGACGAGCATTTCCTTATTCTACATAGACTTGAGACATTCTAGTTTATAAAGCTTCTTGCTTTCAAACACTATTGGATGACCATCCTGCATCAATACTACTTTATGCAAAAAACCTGAAGCGATGCATTCAATTACAAAAGGCTTTGAAAAATCTGGAGTTGCTAATACAGGTGCCTTGGACATGAGATTTCCTTTAAGTCTTCAAAACATTTCACTGCCTTATCATCCCATTGAAAGGATTTCTTTTTCTACAGATTTGTTAGGGGTGAAAATACATGAGCATAATTTCGAATAAACCTTCAATAGTATCCAAGCAACCCTAAGAAATCTCTTAATTTGGATATGTTAATTGGTTTGGGCCATTCTTTTATTGCTTGATCTTATTAGGATCTACTTTTACTCCTTCCTTGGATATTATGTGTCTGAGGTACTCTACCTCTTCTTTTCCAAAGGTGCACTTGGACATCTTTGCATAGAACTGATGTTCTTCTAATATAGTGAGAACTTGATCCAGATGTTGTAGATGATCCTTCCATGTTTTACTATAGATTAGAATATCATCAAAGAACACTAACACAAACTTCCTTAGATATGGACGAAATACCTATTTCATGTGGCTTGGAAGGTTGTTGGAGCATTAGTTAATCTGAAGGCAATTACCTTAAATTCATAATGACATTCATGTGTTTGAAAAGCAGTCTTTGTTATGTCCTCTAGCCTTATTCTGATCTGGTAGTATCCTGATCTCAAATCAAATTTGGAAAAATATTGGGCTCCATGAAGTTCATCTATAAAGGGAATCGGAAACTTATTCTTAATTGTTACCTTGGTCATTCCTCAATAACCTACATAGTCTAAAATATTCATCCTTCTTTCAGACTAAAACCACTAGAACAACATATGGGCTTCTACCTTTTGTGATGATTCCACACTTTAAAAGATCTTGGACTAATCTTTTGATTTCAATTTTTTGGTGGTGTGTATACCTATATGGCTTGGTGTTGACAAGGTTTGACCATGATTTGACTTTGATGATGTGCTCAATTTCTCTTTCTAGCGACATCTTCATAGGAAGATCTTAGAACACCTTTTTGTGTTAATCAATTTTTGAACTTTAGGTGGTAGTTCTTGAACTTTATATGGTTCGTTGCTAACCAATCTTGAAGCCAACATCTCCATCTGATGAAACAACACTACATACGTTGGTGTTCCCTTCCGGATCAGCCTCATCATCGGGCATGATGATACAATTTGATTCTGAGGGGGTTGGAACTATTTCTTCCCCTCCCTTCTAAACTTTATAAATTGCATTTGATGGTTGGTAGAGTAAGTGCCTACGTTTTGTAGCCATTGTATACATAATACCACATCCACTCCTCCTAATGGTGCAGTGTAGAACAAAGATACCAATGTAATGAACAAAGTTCGTATACTCATAGGAATGCTCTAATACCACTGTAACAAACAAGGTTCATATACGCAAGAATAATCTTCAAAATACTTCGAAGACAAAGACATCCATTGTAGGAAAGTAATTGAATATTGAATAGTATATAAAAGAATTGATATGAGATTATGTGAATGTTACAAATGAGGCATGTTTATATACCAAGGCAAGTTCTTCTTCATGAATGATCATGTCTTTAAGACATGCCTTTCTATTACTAATGATTATTTAGTTAACCTTATTATGATTATTATTCTTTACATTTAATTTTGCTATTTTTATATAAATTATATTCATAACAGAATTTACGACATTTCCCTACTTTTTCAATTTTATTTCCATCAGCCATTTTCATGTTGGGCATGGGATATGTGAAATTGTTGAGCCTTTTTGCCATATTTGAGTCCAAAAAGTTGTGGGTGTTGTCAGTATCTATTAGAACCATTACATTTCTCTTTTTGATATGTCCTTTTAGCTTTAATGTTTGGGGTTGAAATATACCTATCATGGTAGATAATGATGCTTGTAGAAAATATTAACTATCTGATTTTGGAGAAAATTGTGGAGAATCTTCAACTTCTTCTACGCCAGATTCTTCGCTATCATTGGTTGTTTCACATGTATACAAGTTCTTGGTCTCTTTTCCCTCAACACATTTATGTTTAAAATCCCATTTTTCACCACAATGTTTGCACTTACCTTCTTTCATTCTTTCCATTTCCAAATTAGTTTTTCCTCCTTCACGCAGTTGCAGTGGAACATAATTTGTATTATCCATGTTAACGGTTTGGGGAAATATTCGTCTCAAATATACTCTTTCAATTTTTGGCATCTGTATTCTTTCAAGCTCCTTTTCTGCAACTTTTGCTTTCTGTCTTGCTTCTTCTATAAAAGTCATGTCATAAAGCTTAAGCTCATCCTAGAGGTGTGGTTTAAGTCCCATGATGTATGATTGAATAAGACAACTCTCTGATAACCTAGGTACTCGTGTAGTTAGAGTTTCCCATTCTCTAGTGTATTTGTCCACATCTCCATTTTGTTGCAACCTGGTGAGTGCCGGAAGAGCTCTTCTTCTTTGACACCTTGGAACCTCTTAAAGAATGCATTTTTTCACTTCTTCCAACAAATAACATGTGTCATTTTTTTCCACCACATATACCAATTATATGTTTCACCTTCAATTTGCATGGAGATATGTCTGATCTTTTCATCATCATTGTCAATACTGTAAATCTGGAAATATTCTTCTACTATATTGAGCCATGCAACACTGTGTTTCTTATTACCGTCAAATTTGGAAAGCTCAAATTTTGCTCTTCGTTGATATGTAGCAACTGTTAGGGTGAAAAAGTATTGATTCGAGAGATGCATGTTTCGGTATTAATTCCAGAGCTGCATATTTAAAAAAAAAAATGTTACTATTTTGTTGATTGGGTATGGAAGATGCTTTTGGAGACTCAGGGGTCTGATGTGAATCTAATGAATTTGATATATCCAAAGGATCTTAATGTTGAGTAGCTTCATTATTTTGGTTTAATTGATCAAGTGTAATTTTCAATCTTTCACAATAGACTTCAACATAACCGTTGCTTCATTATGAGCTATTATTGTTGTATCATGATTTCGATCCACCTTATTTCAAAGGGTTGCATGATCCCTTTCAAATTCGTTGTGATTATGCTCGAGTTGATTCTCTATTCTCTTCGTTGTGCCCTAGAGTTCCTCGAATTTTTTCACTGTGTTTGGTGACCTTATTCTCAAGATCTATCAATTTTTTTATTAAAATCAGCGATCGTCATTGATGATCACATTGATTGAGTGTGTGGTGAAGTGTATTTATCTAGCTTAACACAATTTTTTTAACATATAAATTTAACAATAATAATTATTCTTTAATATATAAATAATTAATATTTGAAATTAACTATTTATATAATTATTATTTAATTTATAACTTGTAATATATATCTTGCTCGCTCTCTCTCTCTCTCTCTCTCTATATATATATATATATCAAAACTTATAACTATATATATGTATTGTAAGTTAAATTATGGTGGCCAGGTTGGAAACAAGGTGTCAGACGAGGGGACAAGAACGTCGATTGGGAAATACGAGTTGACAAGCTACAATAATAAGTAGGGAACAAGGAAACGATGGGACACGAGGGCCAGATGGGGCCAAAAAACAGAATAGCGGAGGCGGCTACTTGGAATTTGGTTGTGCATCTGTCACAGGTTTGACAACAAGGTCACGATGCAATGGGCAGAGAGCGGCATTTGAACAAGGCGTCGAGGGTTGTCGGCAGGTAGCAGAGCAACGTAAATAGGCGATGGACGTGAGTGCAAGGCTAGTGATTTGACTTGATCGGAGGGGTTTGTCAAACATCGGGCCAACAGAATGGATGAGTTGAGGAAGAACTAGCAGTGGGGATTGTGAGGGACATATAGGGTTGAACTAGCCACTCGATGAAGTACGCAGGAGTCATGAGGCTCTGATAGCACATAGAGCATATAATCTCAATTTTGACGGAAAATAAATATATTTATTAATACTTGAAAAATGATTTGATGGATTTTACATAGAGAGTCTCTTGGCTTATATATAGTCTAGGGTTCCTTTTTATGGAAGGGCACGATCCGATCGCGCCCTTTCCCTAATTAACTATAGTTACATAAAATCACTTTACATTTTTCCAATAACAGTTCTTTTAACTTATCAGATCATCAAAACAAACATGAAGTAGTATCATATCACAAAAACAGTGCACAAAATATTTCTCTCAACAAAATTTTTGTTATGTACAGTTACATACAATCTGCTAGTTAGGACTAGAAGGAAGAAAATTAGGGCTCCCCTAACAGGGGAAATGACCCTTATAGAATAAATATAAAATACAACAAACCAAAACTTGGACTTTTGACCCCCTGAAATTTTCGACCTCTCGAAGAATTCGGTCCATTATAAATTCTCAACCCTAGAAATAACTTGGCCTCCACCTCTATATTTGACCTCCTCTTCCTCAACCTCTCAAAGAATTCGGTCCATTATAAATTCTCAACCCTAGAAATAACTTGGACTCCACCTCTATATTTGACCTCCTCTTCCTCAACCTATATGGGCCCTTGCGCACTAGATAAAGTCGCCTCTCTCCTCTTGTACAAACCCTGTTTGGAAAACTTGGGCCTTCACAAATTTCAGCCTCCTATATCCACAAACTCAGCCTTCTCGAATCCTTATCCCAAATCACCTCGATGCACACATTCATCTTCTCTTTACTCGTCTCAAAGTCTCTTGAGAAAATCACTCTCCCAAGCATTCAATGTGTCTTCCTCCTCTCCCTTAGGCTTCCTTTATAATTATCATTAATCCAAATCCCTAACCCTAATCTGCTAAGTGATGTGATGAGTGGTTAGGATTAGATCCCAAGCCTCACTTGAGACCAATGGTACAGATTAGATCTAATTTACTAAAATGAATTAAATTCAGTTTTCATTAGAAATCTTAGCTTAATAGCCAACATCAATTAATTAATTAATTAATGTGTTTTTCCTAAGTTAAACTTGCGAAAGAAATCATAATATTCACTCGCTCAACATAAACAAGTACTTAACAAGGTTTTGGACATCCTCTCCATGCTGGACACCTAACCTATGCAGAAGCACCTATCTGAGCTATCAACATCAACACACTTGCAGCATACTAATGAAACAACAATGAGTTTCAAGCATTCCATGGAACAGAATATCAACTAAGTTTAAGACATTTTAGTTTAACTTTAGTTTTCTGCCCAGTTGATTAAGGTTCGCCTGACAAGAAGTTGAGTTTTCCAGCTGCATAAAGATTCTGAGGGCACGCAGATTGAATGTCTAGACATTTATTGGAGCAGCTAACTATTAAAACGTTTAACACTTGTATTTATGTGACCGCACGGAGGGATGTTAGAGCAACTACCAACAAGATCAAAAGTAACTATCCACATGTTAACACTTGAATTATGTGACTATTTGAAGTGTTGTTGGAGCAGCTATCAAGAAGACTAAGCATTTAATTATTAGCACGTTAAGATTTGCATCATATGACTAGACGTGTGATTATAAGTTCATATTAGAGAAATATTAATCGTTAGCTATATGTGCTCAGCGTAACTAAATTAATATTAATAAACCGTTAGCGATATGTGCTCACTCTAACCAAATTAAGATTAATTAATGGTTGTCTATTTTTTCTTTATTTTTTTAAAATTTAGTGAAAAAACTTTGGCTCTAAGCATTGACGGATAGTATTAGGCAACGGCCCGCGAGATTTCTTCTATAAAGCTTAAAATATTCAACAATTACAAATAATCAACTAACTCTTTCCAATTTCATATATAATGTATACATCGTCAAAATAATCTTTTATTCGCTTCACCCAATGCTTCCACCAGAACTTTTTATATTTAATGATAACGAAAAACATAATGCATTAAAAAGGAAAATACCCTTTGCATTATTACTTTGATCTTTCCAAATTTATTGCTGAAAATCATCACAAACATAATTGTTTGCTTTTGTTATTTTTCTAATTGTTTATTTTTATCATAAAGTCAATACTTGTATAACTGTATTTTCGTAACCATGTTCAATATTTGGTAGAATGTTGAATTCTTATCATAATGAGTCTTGAACTTCTAAAAACATGGCACTCCTAATTAAAATTTGGTCAATTTAAGATGAATCATTACTTTTATAATATGTATCGTAATATGTCTGCTAGGATCCAACTGGTTCAGAACTCCAACAAGCATTCTTATCTCGGCCGACAGCAGTCTTTTTAAATATAATTTATTTTGCACTTTACTGGAGTGTTGAGAAAATCTCCACGGCTATATAACGAGCAAAGGACACTGTACATACCTGAGGAATAGTGTGCTTCAATGTACTGAACTTGCTCACAAAAGCTTCTAATATAATTCCCTATTTCAACGGTAGAAAAAGAGTGAGTCATCCACAAAGGTTAGAAATCATCAATAGTTTATTGAGTAATCATGAAGAAAAATTTGTATACAAAAGATCACACCTGTAAGGCTCGACTTTTTTCCTTGCTCGTAGGGTCCACACCTGTGCTAAAGATTGGTTTAACCTACACATTATTGTACATAATAGCTTAATAACTCTATTCAACCTTTACAATTTCAAAGCATAAAACAATGATCTTTTTTTTCTTTACGTAAGGTGGAACTCCTAACCATAAAAAGTGCTCTTCAAATGCAGTGTCCCTATAAATGATAATAGGACATTGATTTGCACTTGATCATACCAAATCAAGCATCAATCGGGCAGAAGTTGTCTGCGTGCTGAATGACAGCGAGGAGTCATGCAGATTTCTGGAAAACAAGTTTATAGCTTGGGATAACTGCAAAAGAGAAGCTCCATTGTTTTAGCACAGAAAGCCAGTTTCAAGTATAAATTTATGTACAACAAACGTAATTAAGGGAGAAAATAGGGAATATTTTTATTGAAAATACTAATCATAACATCCAGAAAATAAATATGTACAAGAGAAAAGGCAAATATATTGTAGTGAACACTGCTAGAAGGTTTGAGTGTGCAGACAATGGAAAATCTAAATCAAACAGCCTCAATTAATGAGAAAAATAGTATAAATATAAGTGAAACTCAAAGAACCATTAAAAAATATTACAGAGTCAAGCTATTATCTATGTTAACTTTTGTCAGATTTCATGACCTTGCTTAGACTGCTTGTATAATGCCCTCACCTAGGGTGGTTGTTATCTTGATCACCACGTTGGCTAAACCATTGGATGCAGAGAATAGGGGAGGTGGATGGTTGTTATCTTGATCACCACGTTGGCTAAACCATTGGATGCAGAGAATGGGGGAGGTGGATGTTTACATGGGGGTGGGCAGCAGGGGGCACAATAGAGGAGCATCTTGCATGAGAACACCTGGACAGTGGACCATCATGAGCATTAGACTCGCAATGTGTTAGATAGTACACCATCTTGGATAAACCCTAGCTGGACACATGTAGAACTTTGTATTGTACAGTGAACCATGTGGGGTTGCTTTGTTGGTTACTTGTATGAACTTATGTCCTTGTTTTATGTTAGCCTCCATCAACTACTCTATATATAAAGGGAGGATATATCTCTTATTTTCATTATCATCCATGCACTATATTCTTTGTATTGTCTTGTCAAGAGAAAGACACTAGGATTCATGAAGAAACCTTAGAAGCATGACATTAGGCTTCATGAAGAAACCCTAGGAGAAGATAAGGAGAAAGGAGAGATGTCTTGCATGTTCTTGGAGAGATTGCTCATACATAATGCAAAGGTATTCTATTATGATGCTATAGTTTGTGCCATGAATGTAAACCCTAGAGAAGAACATGGCATTGGAAATGACGATGGCTATTATGGCTCTTGTTGTAGCACTAAGGTTAATACCCTTGTAGAAGACATGTGAGATGTGAGATGTGAGACAAAGGCAAGACCATGAAGAGACTGGCTTCATGAGTCTTGAGCTTGGTATGATGCCTTGCTTGGAAGAAGACTCAATTATTGTATCATTGATGTTACATGGAACCCTTGGTGTTTATGTTGATGCAAGAGTTGAGGACCTAGGGTTTTGGGACTCAAAACACAAGATGGATACGTAGATTTGAGGACTAGAACAAGAGTTGTCTTGCTATGTACTTGTGTGATGCAAAATGGCGAGAGTTTACAAACCTTAAGGACGACAACAATTCTAGTGTGGAGAACTCGTGTAATACAAGCTTGTCGTATGAGCTAAGGAGGGCTTGTCAATATTGATTCTAACATGTTGATAATCTTTGGTAGAGTAGCCAACATTGGTTGGGAGTGATTCTTAGCTAGGAGTTGGTGCCTATAGTTTCCTTATGGTTCCCTAACTAGGGTTTTGAGAGATTGACTTGCACCACCTTTGTGATAAATTTGTGGTATGTAATTGTACTTCATCTTTCATATATATGTGAAGTCTTTAGCTGTTCAAATTTTTTGTACATGCAGACTTGATTTTTAGTTTATGTTTAACTTAATGATCGAGTAGATTTGAACCTTTAATGTTGATATCAATTTGACATAACATTTAGTTTTTTAACAAATTTGGAAGACAAAGGAGAATTTTTTTTATTGTTATAATCTATTGTAACAAGACATTTCATATATATTATATGCCTTGAAAGGTGTGTCCCAAGACATGTAAATTTGTGGTATTAAAATACTAATATGTGTCCCAAGTGAAATTGGTTGACAAGAAGTGAAATATGACTATTGCAATCTAACATTTCAGATCAGTGCTAAGATTGAAACTTCATAGGGATTATATCTAGGAAACCTCAAGTAAATGAGGTGAAATTTCAGCAGTTGAATTGGTTCTTGTTTGCACGTTTTTGTGGTTGGAATTTGAAGAAGAGAAATTTGGAATATGATCCACAATAGCATTAGTTATTAAATTTCCAAAATTTCAAAACAGTAGTAGCGTTGGGTTGCAGACCAAAGATTGAAAAGGTAAGCATCAATTGTCATTTCATTAAGATGATACTAATATATATACAATTTATTGTGACCTTTGGAATCTTCTTCCAAGGTCCCTTGGACTCCCAATGACAGTTCATATTCCTTCATACCAACCCTAACAAATTAGGTGTCCAACATTGCCCCCTTAATCCGAAGGGTTATATCTGATTCCAAATAGAGAGATTGGGACAACTGATAATGGCTAAATGTGCTCTCTAAAACTGATTGCTTTAAGAAAAACTAAAACCAATGTTGGGTGTGCGTTATATTCTTTCCGCGACTAGCCCCAGGATGGTGGGTGGACCTACCAGTTATTTTATCCATGGCTTTTGCGCACTTTTGGGCATGATGGTTTTTGCCCGTGGTATTTTGTACGTCCAGTCAAGGGAACTATGGTTATATTCTAAGATAGGGCTAATGGATTGGGATTTATGAATGTGTCGATATGTATACAAGGTATTTTAACATTGAAAATAATATAAAGAAAAAATCAATCTGGTTTTCCCGGTTTGGGTTCCAAAAGAAAATCTCTGCGTAAATTTTATGTTCTTGCCATTGCATATTTTTCTGTTTTAAGAATCTGTTAGTAGGTAATTTTTGTACAAGGTTAAAACCTACAGCCAAATGGGTAGCAGAAATTCAATTCTTCCACTAAATAGTGGTTTAAATCTAACCACCAAATTTGGAACTCGGCTTTAACACTCCGCAGTTCCCAAAAAATTTCCAAATTTGGCTTGAAGTTGATCTATTCTACTGATTGGAAGTGCTCACAAATTTTGAATTGAAGAACACCCATAGGAGGAGCCAAGATTATGGCTTTGATACCACTGTAATGTCCCAAAAAGAAAATAACAATGATAAACGAAGCAAAATACCATACAACACCGAAATATTTAAACAACAATCAAGCACCCACAATTTACACAAGAACTGCACCAAAATTCAACCATTTTAGTACATATGGAGAAGAGTACAATGCATGAAATTTGTGCACCTAGGCTTGCCAAAACAATCTAAACAATCCAAGGACAGAAAAATGCTACCCGAATGCAAAGGAAAGGCTTCTCCTCAATGTTCTGCGCTAGCCCTAGAAGTTCTACAACTGCTTGCTGGAAGAAACCCATGTTTGAGCCTCCAAAAGTGCTCAGAAAATTCTACCAAATTAATTTTGAGCTCTCCACCAAAATCCCAAAAAGGGTTTGGGCAAATTTTACCAACCTCCTGGGACCCAAAATTTAAGCTCACTTCTCCTCACTGGCTACCAAATAGTCCTATTGTTTTGGGGCACCAAAACTCCTCCAAAATTTTTGCAAAATTAGGAGCAGACTCCTTGACCCCTAACCGACAAAACCCATAAAGGAATTGCGCTAATTCCAACCTCCCAGAATTACCCAATCTTTGGTGCTACGCCCTTCAATGTAGAAATTGTGTCCCCCACACTTCAGCTGCTAGATTTCGCACTTGGTTCTCTTCAATCTGCTATAGAACTACCTTAAAAATTACCTCCAGAGAAGTGAGTGGATTTCCTTCCCAAAGACCGCACAAGCATGAAGTATTCAACCCCATGAATTTTACCCAGTGTCACTACTATGCAAGCCCTAGAGTGGCATATTTGGCTCTCAAAAAAGTTGCAATTTCCAACCTTTAAAATCTCCACAAATGCTAGTCCAACTTGAGGGATATTTCTACTAAATTCTCAGGCCAAAATACTTGTTTTCTCTGCACCAACTCAGTAGTATAATTTTGATCCCTACGTCCTCTCGCTTGGGAATTCCTTGTGCTAAACAACATGAGTTGTCTTGGCTAAGCAGCGCAAGATAACTAGAGTTGATTTGTAAAAATGATCAAAGATACCAAATAGAGGCCTCGAAGCTCTATTTATAATTGTTGGCCCTCTCTCCCTTGGTGGTCCCCACCTTCCACTAATTCACACCCCTTCCTTTCTCTCTCTTCTCACTAATGTGAATTGCCACTCGAGTCGAATTTCTCTCCTTGTGGTTTCCACTCTCCACTAAAGTTTTGATTTCCCATTTTCCTCCCAAGTCCCAATGTCGGAATTGCTTCCTCTCCCAAATATCGTCTCTAATGTGGAAAACCAAAATTTGGGATATTACAATACCCAAATCAAACAAAAAGGTGTTGAGGTTTTCATTAGTTAATCCATAAAAATGAGGGGGGACAGAGGGAATTATGTTCTTCATAGTTGCTTCCTATTAATCTCCCTGATGAGAAATTCAAAAACCTCTAGTTGTTCTCCATCTTCAAGCATGGTATAGTGAGATGGAGCTCCCCCTTTCTCAAAGAGGTTCTCAACTTTTGTAGCTTGCATCTCCCAAAAGTCTGTAAGGTCTTTCATTTCTATTGGAGAGGAGGTATCACAACCAAGTTATTGTTGCTTACTTGTTCTTGGTTCAAAGGGGGTGGTTTTTGGTAAATATTTTCCTGATCTGCCCAAATCAAGGCATGCATACTATCTAGAGATGTAGCTATATGGTTTTTCTTTTCTTTTTTCTATGCTTAGAACAAAACCCAATTCACAGATAAGTAACGAAAATGCATGTTTTTTGTTCCTCCCCAACAACACTAAAAAGTGGTGGGCTTCATATTTGCAGCAAGAATGTTACCCTCATGTAGCTACCAACTTTAATTATCTGCTTGAGACTCGTACAAACATCAAAGGTGTTTTGCACTACATGTGCAAGTCACAATTTGTTTTCCTTATTGTGCAACTACCTAGATCCTAGCTAATGAAAGGAAAAATGACAACCTAGGTCTTACTCTAATGGTTCAAGTAAAGGGAAATCAAATTATGGATGCCATGGGAAATTTATAAAACTCAATTGCAAGGGAAACCAACCAACGGTTGAAACAAAAGTCTACTTGATCAATTATATCTAATTCAACTTGAAGAAATTGTTGCAGATAAAAGGAAATACTGTTGATCTAAATTACAAAAACCAAAATTCAAATGCAAGGAAAGCATAAAGACCCACAACAAAAATTTAAAGGAAGACAACCCAAATCCTAATTTCCCTTTGGTTGAACCTCACTATCTAATTCCATTAGTGTTGTTACAGACAAAATGTATATTACTATGAAGAAATATGCTAAAAAGAAGAGTTATGCATTGTTCAACAGGTACAGTTGTAGAGCAGCAAGAAAATCTATGATGATATAGGAAGCTTCCCCAATTAGTTAAAGAAAAATATAAATAGAGATGAAATTGCTTGATTCTCAAGAAAACTACTTGACCAACGTAAGGAAAGCCCTAACAATCAAATATGTGCTCCAAAACAATCAAATATGTGCTCCAAAAATGAGTTATATCATGAAATTTATCTTTCTACGAGAAAGTAAATAAATGCAATTATGGTAATTTTGCTTTGTTGCACAGGGACCTATCTCTGCCATAATTTATGATATTTCCTCCGTTCTAGCAATCTGGGGACTTTGGAACTCATCAAAAAATTTCCAAATTTGTCGAGGACTTGGGTACTTCAAGGTCATCCCTCAAAAAATCAAGGACTTTTTGGGGGATTCCAAAACATCCCTCGATAAATCGGGGACTTCTGGACATCCCCAATATAATTTCAATTTACAACTTAAAAAATATTAACATTTTTCATTTTTTATAAAAAATCAAAACTTAATTCAAAATTGTAACTAAAAAAAAAAAAATTACATCGTTTACCTACCCTACCACATACCTAAGTTCACAAAGGTAAAACATAATCTACATAACATTTTGATTTCATTTACCATTCAACTGACAAGGAGAGAGCCGACAAGGAGAGTTCCAAGTATCAAACAAGCAGGTTTTCTTCACGCACGCAGGAGGGTTTTCTTCACGATGGGCAAGCAGTTTTCAGTGTTTCGCGTGGGCTTTTGGGCCAGCTTCACGACAAGGGTTCACGCCCACGTAGACACAAGCTTCACACCCAACAACGAGCAGCGAGTAGGCTTTACGCCCAACATCCTTCACGCCCAGTAGTTCATACCCTTCATGCCCAACAGCCTTCATGCCCAGCAGCTCACACCCTTCATGCCCAACAATTTTAGTATTATATTTTGTAGTTCGAATTTCAAAATAGTAATAGTTCTAATTTTTGTATTTTCACTTATCATTTTGATTCATGTTTATGCTGTATTACTAAATTTTATTTTAATTTTAATCTTTAATAAATATAAAAATTAGTTGCCACACTTGTCGTCCCCAACCCGTCGTCCCCTGAAAATTTGGGGGTGCACTCTAGCCGTCCTGGGAACTTGTCCCCCTGTCCCCTTGTATCCACAGTGAGTGCAACATAGAAATTTTGTAACAACATTTTATAAACACATGATGAAACATAAAAGAGGGATAGATAAAATAAAGTACAAAAGATTTACGGGCATCCTTTTGGTGGGATCTCCCTGAGGTGATCAAGAAAGTAAGAAAATCACCAGCAGTAAACTGAACATAAAACTTTCTTCGTTAACATGACCACCAGTGATTCCCCATTACTATTGTCATTGTAGCCCTTATTGTTATTGTTGTACCTATATTGTCCCCATATTGTTATTATTGTGCCCCATAGAAGCCCACTATTGTTATTGTTGTGCCCTTATACTATTATTGTTATGTCGGATTTGATTATAATGTGACCCTTTAGACTCCTATATATAGAAAGGACGTTTTGTCATTTGTATCATCCAAGAATTTTTCATTTGTGTAATGTCAAGGAGGTTGCCCCCTCAAACAAGCTGATTTTGAAGGTGTTGATCTCACTTTTCTTCTATTTTGTGAGTTGGTTGTGTAACATTTGGTGTCAGAGGTTTGGATTCTAAGATTTCGCTACTCCAAACAGGTCATCGTGGAATTTTCACTATAACCTTTTTTCTGCGATGTTTCAGAAACTTAAAAAAAACCCACATGAGCTACAATCTCACTGAACGTCAGGTCCAAATTTCAGATCTTGTCTCGCTATATTTTTGGAGATATGATCCAAGGAAGTTAGGGTTTTTGTAAGCTCCCGAATTATATCTCAAACAGGTGACTTGGGAAAAATCATCATAACTTTCTCTCTGAGCATCAGATTGAAATTTGGTAAAAAGTTACAAAAAGAGGACACCCTATAGTTTTTTGTGTATCAGTTATAGGTCCTACGATCGAAACAATGACACATGGCACTTTGTACAAGTTCGCTCTACTGAACCAGCCTATAATCAGGTCATCGTGGGAGATTTGGCATACCTCTTCCATGGAGAATCCTATCTTGATCAGACTTGCGAGGTTCGAAAGAGGACTCAAAGGGCCATTACAAGACGCAATTTCAGACCTTGGAGATCCGAAATTACAGAGATACAACAGATTCAATATTGAGATCCTACAAAGTGAAAAAATGTGTGTTGTTTTTTATTTTATTTTTATTTTGCATAAGTTTGGTCTCAAAAAATTAGTTTGAAAGAATTCAAAGGGCATAGTGAAGCATTATTATCATTAATTGATGTCTCGAAGAAAGAAAACAGAAACACCTAGTAAGCAACCTGAAATCTCTAGCATGACTCATGAAGAAGAGAAAGAAATGCAACATGATATATCAAAATTACGAGACCAAGTGCAACAAAATTCATTCTCACAAAAAGTAATAGAAGCTAAGATGGATAGTTTAAAGAAAGGTGTGGAAGCTAAAATGGATGGCATGGAAGTTAATATGGATGGTATAGAAGAAAAACTTAAAGGCAACATGGAAGATTTGAAGACAAGCATGGAAGCGAAGATGGATGGTATAGAAGAAAAACTTAAAGGCAACATGGAAGATTTGAAGCTATGTTGCAGAAAACATGGGGGGGAGGTTCGTTTCCGACCGAACACTGGGACGAAATGCGGAAACATGTTTGGTACGACCGTGAAACGCATTTCTGGCCGTACCACCACGTTTCCCGAAATGAAAACGTGGCCAGTACGGCCGGAAACGCGTTTCACAGCCGTACAACCCACGTTTCCAAAAAATCTTGTGTTTTTTTTATTTTTTTTTTTTTAATTTGTTTTTTAATTTTTTTTAGGTTATCTAGTGGGTTCTAGAAGCCTATCTAAACTTATAAAAGAGAAGTTTGTCTCATTCTCTCATCACACTATTCAGCAAGTCGTTTCTCTTGGAGACTGGCAGTTGTTTCAGCTAGGGTGTTTTGAGCAGTGAGCAAAGTAGATTTCAATAGTAGGAAAAAGAGATTTTAGCAGCGAGAGAAAGAAATTTCAGCAGCAGCAAATTTGGCTCAGCTACAACCATATTTCTCTTCTCTTTTCTGGCACTTTGGGGTAGTTTCAGCCACAGAAAATTAATTTGGGTAAGCCACATTCATTTTGTTAGTTTTTTCTTACTATTTCTTCAATTTTTCTAGGGTTTATGCAGCGAGAAATATGAAATACATTTTTTATTTATAGATTTGTTTTTTAAATTTATTTTTGCAGCAGATTTGGCTCAGCTACAACCATATTTCTCCTCTTTTCTGGCATTTTAGGGTAGTTTCAGCCACAGAAAATTAATTTGGGTAAGCCACATTCATTTTGTTAGTTTTTTCTTACTATTTCTTCAATTTTTCTAGGGTTTATGCAGCCAAAAATATGAAAAACGTTTTTAACTTTTTTATTTACAGATTTGTTTTTTTAATTTATTTTTGCAGCAATGGCTTCCAGCCAAAGTGCAGCTGCAAGTTCAAGCCCTAGGGCCAACCCAAGGGCTGAATATTATCCCCTTTGGAGGCATGTGACGAAGCTTCAAAGATGTGGAGGTGGTGGCTCATGGGAATGGCGATGCAATCTTTGCAATAATACGTACAAGGGCTCCTACCCAAGAGTGAAGGCACATCTATTGCATGGAGGAGGACAGGGGTTTCAGGTTGCACAAAAACAGCAGATCCATTGGCAAGGAGGGCATATCAAAGAGAGCAAGATGAGGCGGATGGTACTAAGAGAAGGCATGATGACCTTACTCAAGCTCCATCTAACATTGAGCCAAGGATTGTAGCTGAAGCAAGAAAGAGGAGAGCTAGTCACACTCAACAACATGAACAACCAGCACCCAAAAATAACAGAGGCCCAGGGGCATCCCCTTCAGTTCAGGATAGCAGAATTGCTAGATTGGTGAATGTGCAAGCAAGAGAAGAAACTGATTCCAGAGTGGCTAGGTGCATTTATGCATGTGGTATCCCATTCAATGTTGTTCGCTCTCCTTACTGGAAAGATATGATAAGGGCAGTTAACAAATCTCCTCAAGGGTACAAGGGGCCCAACTATGAGAAAATCAGAACCCAGCTTCTCAAAAATGAGAAGGACCTTGTGGAGGAAATTTTAGCTCCAATTCGTTCTTCTTGGAGTAGCTCTGGGGTTACCATAGTCTCAAATGGTTGGACAAATATAAGGCGCAGACCATTGATAAATATCATTGCCACTTCCCCCAAAGGAGCAATGTTTATCAAAGCAGAAGACTACTCAGGGGAGGTGAAATATGCACAGTTCATTGCTGATGTTATTATAAAAGTTTTTGAACAAATAGGACCTAACAAGGTGGTGCAAGTTATCACAGATAATGCACTAGTTTGCAAAGTTGCAGGTTTAATTATTTACGGGAGGTATGACCACATCTTTTGGACACCATGCAATGTCCATAATCTGAATCTGATCTTAGAGGAGATCGACAACAAAGTTTCCTGGATAAAGGAACTCACAGGGGAAGCAAGGGAGATTATCAAATTCATCACCAACCACCACCAGTCTCAAGCTATATTTCGAGAGTACTCCAAATTGAAGTCGTTAAAAGTTGCTGAGACAAGATATGCCTCAAACTTCGTGATGTTGCGCCGCCTTGTTGAGGTTAAGCATGCATTAGTTTCTATGGTGGTGAGTCAACTTTGGATTGAGTGGAGACAAGAAGATTCAGAGCGGGGATCTATGGTGCATAGATTGTGCCTTGATGAGGCTTGGTGGAGCAAGGTAGATTTCTTGCTAAAGTTCACAACCCTGCATTTGAGCTTCTCTGAAGTGCTGACACTGACCAACCTTTCTTGGGAGAGGTATATGATGGCATGGATTCCATGGTTGACAAAACTATGGCAATCATTTCGCAAGAGTCTGCACAACTTTTGTTTGTTGATGATCATTTTGCTGGTTTAATCAAGAAAATCATTGTTGATAGGTGGAACAATTTCAATACTCCATTGCACACTTTAGCACATGCTTTGAACCCCAAATTTTATGATGGGGAGCTTATTGCTCAAAGCAATGAGAAGAGGAAGGCACCCCATAAGGATAGAGAGGTGGCTAATGGGGTGAAAAAAACCCTTATGAGAATGTTTCCTTCTCATCTACATAGGGAGGTAAAGGAGGAATTTGCCAGTTTTGCTGCAGGAATAGATGATTATGCAAATATATCAGCTTTGGAGGAGAGAAGCACCATGAATCCAGTTAGGTGGTGGATTTGTCATGGAGCAAATGGTGTACATTTGCAAAACCTTGCCATTCGTATTCTTTCACAAGTGGCAAGCTTTTCATCAGCAGAAAGGAATTGGAGCACTTATGATTTTATTCATTCTGTGAAGTGCAATAGGTTGGGCTCACAAAAAGCAGAGGATCTTGTTTATGTGCACTCCAACCTTCGCCTTGCATCTCGTAGGGGTCCAGAATATAACAGTAGTCCTTCTAAAGAATGGGATGTGGATGCAGAAAATCCTAATTTGGAGCTCTCTCTTGCTACCCTGAATATTGAGGCCGAGTCTGGAAGTGGAATTGGTGCATCATCTTCTTCAGCACCACCATCCACTGTTGAGCATTGTGCTACTTCTATTTTTGATGAGGATTGTTATGATGAGGATTAGTCTTTTGTCTCTATAGTTCTTGCAGCCTTATAGTCTTTATTGTACTTGCAGCCTCATATACTAATATAAATAAAGGCTGATTTTGAGATTTTTCCCTTGGATATATAATAAACTTTAAAGGTTGCTTTTGGATTTTCCTATATTTTTATTTTCATTATGTGATCATTCAAGACTCATGAGTAAATGTGATGTAAATTTAATCTTAATGTTTAAATGTAATAAATTATAATGTATCATTAATGCTTTATGATTGCGCATATATATAATAATTTTTAAATATTTTTAATATATATATATATATATATTCGTGTTTCCCCGTTTCCAAAATTTGGGGAGGTCGCGTTTCGTATCGCTTCTCGTTTCCGTTTCCCCGTTTCATGCAACTTAGATTTGAAGATAGATTTGACAAAGCTGCTACAAGAAATGCTTACTAATGGAGAAAGCGTAGTTAAGGAAACTCATGAGGAGAACAAAAGAAATGTTAATCATGATTTCATAGACTCTAACGTGGATTGAAGACCCACCGTGTTCCAAAGATCGATATGAGGAAGTTTGATAGCAAGGATCCTGTAACATGGATACTACAAATGGAGCAATATTTCGATCTTCATAGTGTGCAAAACGCACAAAAAGTATGCATTGCAACTTTATATTTGGAACAAACTCAGTTTGTATGGTATCGATGGCTTTTCTCTCGTAAACAAATTGTCACTTGGGCAATTTTCACAGAAAAAATGATAGCACATTAAGAGAATACAAAAAGCAACACTTTTTTTAGCCAATTGATAAATCTCAAACAAAATGGTTCAATGATGGAGCACATTGAGGACTTCCAAAAATTGAATATAAACGTATAAGATATTCCAGAGGAGCATAGGATTGATGTGTTCATAGGGACTTTAAAGGATAACATCCAACATGAGGTTCGCCTTTGGAAACCTAATTCAATGGAGAAAGCATTCAGGTTGGCAAGAAAAATAGAAAGCAAAATTATGGCAACAAGGAAGCCTACCACTCACAACTATAAAGATGAAAGTGTTGTTGCCCCTAGCCTTCCACAACCTACAAGGTTGACACCACAATAATTGGAAGAATATGTATTGAATAGCCCAATGCTTTCCACTCCAATGGCGGTGTTGATGTTTTACTAGGAGTCCAATGGCTACAATCCTTGGGTACAATAGCTTTTAATTTTCAAGAACTTTTCATGAAATTTTCTTTGGAAGGAAAGGACGTTGATTTAAAGGGTGTCACAGGGAAACCGGGAAAGATAATAAACTCTAACATAATGAAAAAGCTTTTAAAAAAAGAACAACAAATCATAATTGCACAATTATGTTCGCTAGAGGTTCCCACATCGAAATCATCTTTTATCCATATTTCCAAAAAGTCTTGGACAATCATTACAAGGTATTTGAGACTCCCAAAGGCCTCCCACCTATTCATGATCATGATCATGCTATTCAATTGATTCCAGGAAGTGTTCCTCCAAACATTAGGCCTTACAGATATCCCTATGCCCAAAAGAGTGAAATTGAACATATGGTTGTAGAAATGCTAGAGGCTGGTATAATTCAACCTAGTCCTTTCTCTGCTCCAGTAGTATTGGTGCACAAGAAGGATGGGTTATGGCGCATGTGTCAGGATCATAGGGAGCTCAACAAGCTCACTATTAAATATAAATTTCCCATTCCTTTCATTAATGAATTATTGGATGAATTGCATGGATCAATTTACTTCACCAAGTTGGATCTTCATTCAAGATATCATCAAATCATAATGAAAACTGAAGACATTCCAAAAACAACATTTAAAACTCATGAGGGTCATTATGACCTTTTAGTCATCCCTTTTGGCATTACCAATGCACATTCTACATTTCAAGGTTTGATGAATTCCATTTTCAAACTCTTCCTTAGAAAATTTGTGTTAGTATTTTTTGATAATATAGTAATCTAAATCAAGTCTTGGAAAGATGATGTTCAACATGTTGACAGGGTGCTCAAACTATTGGAGGAGAAACAATTATATGCAAAAAGCTCCAAATGTTTCTTTGGAGTACAAGAGATGGAATATCTGGGTCATATTGTATCTCATGAAGGTGTGAAGGTATAACCTAGAAAAATTGAAGCCATTAAGGAATGTAAAATCACCACATCCATAAAGCATATGCGAGGATTTCTCGAGTTGACAGGGTATTATCGCAAGTTTGTTAAGAATTATGAGCGAATAGCAGCACCTCTAACAACATTATTGAAGAAAGATGCATTTTCATGGACTCTAGAAGCAACGAAGGCCTTTGAACATCTTAAAGAAGCAATGCCAAGCACCGGCCTTAGCTCTATTGGACTTCACAAAAACCTTTATTGTGGAATGTGATGCCTCAAGAAATGGAATTGGTGTTGTTTTAATGCAAAAAGAAAGACCCATTGCTTTCGAAAGTTGTCCAATCAAAGGAAAGTATTTACACAAAGCTATTTATGAGAATGAAATGTTGGAAATACTACATGCACTTAAGAAATGGTGACCATACCTAATGGGAAGACACTTCAAGGTAAAAACGGATCATGATAGTCTTAAATACATTTTAGAACAAAGATTATCTTGAGAAGAGCAGCTAAAATGGGTCACAAAAATATTGGGTTATGACTTTGAAATCATCCACAAAAAAGGGAACCAAAATGTTGTGGCAGATGCACTCTCAAAAAAGGATGAGGATGTGGAAGCATTGTTTTGCGCCATTTCTATTATCCAACCAGATTGGATAAATGAAGCAAGGGATGAATGGAAGAATGATGAAGAAGTGTGGGCACTCATTCAAAATTTACAACAAGATCTCAGTACATCTCATACATTTAACTGAAAAAATGATTCGTTATGGTACAAAGATCGCTTATACCTATGTAAGAATTCCCAACTCAAACAAAAGATTCTTATGGAATTGCACACCTCTCCCTTAGGAGGGCACTCAAAATTTTTAAAACTTACCACAGTGTTTAGAAGGAATTTTTTTGGGATAGCCTTAAATCGGATATTCAAAAATTTGGGGCGAAATGTTTGGTTTTCCAACAAAATAAAGTTGAAACAATTAAGACCCCAAGTCTAATACAACCTTTATCCATTCCAAGCCAATGTTGGGGGGAGATTTCAATGGATTTTATCACAGGCTTAGCCAAGTCCAAAGGAAAGAGTGTCATCATGGTGGTAGTTGACAAACTTAACAAGTATGCACACTTTTGTGCATTATCGCATCCATTTAAAGCTAGTACAGTTTTTACCACATTTATGTAAACAATTCAAAAGCTACATGGAAACCCAAAGATTATTGTAAGCGACAGAGATCCCATTTTCACTAGAAATTTTTGGACAGAATTATTTTCTTGTCTTGGTACTCAGTTCGCTTATAACTCATCTTATCATCCTCAATCTGATGGGAAAGCTGAGATAGTAAACAAATGTTTGGAAGGATATCTTCGTTGCTTTGTATCTGATAAACAGACATAATGGGTCAAATGGTTGCCTCTGGCTGAATGGTGGTATAATACTTCCTTCCATATTGCAGCAAAAATGGCCCCATTTATGGCACTTTATAGATATCATCCACCGTCCATCACATCATATTTAAGAGAAAATTATAAGATTCAAGCAATGGAAGATCACATCGAGCATCGACAACAAGTTCTCCAACTCTTAAAGGATAACCTCACTTTGGTGCAGAATAGAGTGAAACAACAGGCATATCAACATCAAAGCAAAAAATTTTTGATGCAGGTGACTAGGTATTCCTGTGGCTACAACCATATAAACAAATGTCCCTCAAGCAAACTAAGAAGGATAATAAATTATCAGGAAAGTATTATGGTTCGTACAAGGTGTTGCAAAAGATTGGTACTATGGGATACAAATTGGAGCTTCCTGCAACTTCACTAGTGCACCCAATTTTCCATGTTTCATGTTTAAAGAAGGTTATAGGTGACAAACTTCCAGTTCAAACAACATTGCCAGAACTTGATGAGGAAAGAAAAACCATATTGGAACCTAAAGCAGTCACAAAAACAAGAACTAGATAGCTATGAAATCGATCAATTTCGGAGTATCTCATCAAGTGGAAGAACTTACCCACTGAAGATTCCACATGGGAGGGTGAGAATTTTATACAGAATATTCCAGAACTACTCAAGCGTTGAGGACAACACTTTTTTGAAGGAGAGGGGCATGTTTGGTCCCTATAATACTAGTGATTCCCCCATTACTATTGTCATTGTAGCCCTTATTGTTATTGTTGTACCCGTATTGTCCCCTATCGTTATTATTGTGCCCCACAGAAGCCCACTATTGTTATTGTTGTGCCCTTATATTATTATAGTTATGCCGGCTTTGATTATATTGTGACCCCTTAGACTCGTTGTTAATTTTAGGTATGTTCTATGCTTAGAGCAATTTATTTCAACTTTCCTAGTTAGCTCAATATCTTTTCCAGATTAGCAATCACATTAGCATAATAATAAATTGTTGTAACGATCAAAAGTCGTATACGCAGTGGAAATATTTAAAATACTTCGTAAACAAAGACATGCATGGTAAGGCAGTAATTGTAATTGTATATTGAATAAAAGAATTGATGATAGAATGAGTACAAATGAGAATGAGGGTCTTGTATATGTAGCCAGGTAAGTACCCTTTCACAAACAGGCATGTCTCTAAGACATACCTTTTCATTATTAACTAACTAGCCATTAGTTAATTTACTTTTATTTATTTTGATATTTATATTATTATGATTATTATTTATTGTCTATTTTTATTTATTTTTACATAATTTATGTTCATAACATTGCCTTCTCCTTCAAAAATCTTTGTCCTCAATGCTTGTTGATGAAACGACTTAGTCTCTTTTCTACTACGAATGTCTTCTCGTCTCGAAACAATCATTTTTGTCGATACAAGTTGATATCATCCTTGGAGTGATATATAAAATTGTCTTACTGAGAATGGATCGAACCATCCTAGATTAACCTTTTGTGGAATCTTCTGATCACTGGAATTTTGTAACAAATTGTTATTAGTAGACTGAATTGAGATCACTTCAAATTTCAATATTCATTGTAACATAAGTTTGTTGTTTATGTTCTAAGTGATACAAATTTGTAGATTGATTAAGGTGTCTACTCTTGTGATTCGGATGTAGATAAGGAGTTTGTCTTATTTGAACTTCCTTTAACGTATTTATGACAGTTTCTTGATTTCCATCAGGGATTGTTGTTGTTGACTTAACTACTGAATCCTTATTTGGGGTGTCCTCTATTTGAATGGCAACCTCTAAGTATGTTTTTACTTCAATAGGGTTTGGATTTTCCTGAACTACGAGATTAGTTGTCTTGATCTATGTTTCTTCAGTTTAGACTACTACATCTGGAGATTTTGATGCTTCCTTTGCGATAAGTTCTCTGAACCTATTCGTTAATGACTTCTTTTCGTCCTTAAGTTTTTTAATATGTTTGAGCAAATTTTGATTATGATTTTGGAGACCTAAGCATTCCTCATTCTTTGAGTCAACTTCATTTTGGCCTTCATGCTTCTCGTCTTTTAAACACTTGATTTTCTCTACTAATGTTTGGTTAAGGCTCTTTAAAGGTAAATTTTCTTCTTCTTGTTCTAATAAATTCTCCTTGAGTTTTTTCTTCGGTGTTTTAGCTTTCTTGACTTGTTCGAGTAGCTTTTCTTGGTGATCTCTGAAACGCAAAATTTCTTCGTCTTTGTTGCAGATGACTTCTTCAAAGTCTTTTTGCTTCTTTGATATAGTTTTTTAATTATCTTGAAACATCAAATCTTAGATATTCTTAAGGTCTTCTAATGACAATTTTATTGATTTTGATTTACTTGTTATGTCTCGAAACATGACCATCTTCCCTTTAAAAGGAAACATGAAAACTTGTTTCTTTATGTTTAACATGAATGTACCCAAATCCTTAAACTAGGGTTGACCGAGTATGACGTCAGTGTTTTTATCCGTCCTTACAACATCAAATTGAAATATCTAGTCATAATGACCTATTGTCACTTGTAGATCACTAATTTTATACTCGTTTTGGTCAAAAATGTTTTTCTTTACACCAATGCTTAGCTCTAGAAGTAATAATTGATTTGCCTAGTTGATGTTGATATAATTTTTATCATTGTTTGGGTTGATGGCAACATTAATTTCCCTTCCTTTGATACTTCCTTTTAATGTAATTACTTTGTGATCTGTAACTGAAAGACCATTATAGGAAAACCTTTCTTCCTTCGCCATTTTAGAATTGAGCTCCATCATCTTTTTTTCAATGATTCCTCCCATTTGTTTTGTCGAGATGACTTAAAGTATTATATTTAAAGTTCATTTGGACTTTGTACTTCAAGCCTCCTTTAAAAGTGTCTTTTTAATATATTAATTTTTATAATTCTTCAAAACTCTTTTAATTCAATTTCCTATTATCCTTAATATTTCAAAACTCTTTTAACTCAATTTCCTATTATCCTTAATATTTCAAAACTCCTTTGTATTCTTTTTATATAATTCTACTTACGTTTTTTTCCTTTTGTACTTTAAATACAATATTTAAATATTTTTTCAATTGACTACTTTTAAATATCTTATTGTCCTTTGTATTTATTTTTTAAATTTCATATAACTCTTTAAACTTTAATTCAACTTCACTCTAACGTAAACTCTTAATTGAAATTTCTCCTTACGTAACCTTTTCTAATAATACCCGTTTTGCACCTGTATATATTTTCAATAATTTTATGACTTGAATTTTTCTTTAAATACCCCTTTATAATATAATACTTGTCTTTATATATCTTTTATTTATAATATTTTTTTTCTTTTTGAAAAGTTACAACCCTAGTGAAACGTGGCTACTCACCTTTGGTGTATATTATAAAATATTTGTTCACTTATGTACTATTGACTTGTAAAAAGTAAAACTTACCATTCACATAAAGAAATTTTGTATTCCCTTTGTTTTTCTTTTACTTTTTAAATACCATGGGTTGATTTCTTAAACCTCCATTAACATTTTCCACATAAAAGTAAAACTTACCATTCACATAAAGAGATTTTGTATTCATTTTGTTTTTCTATTACTTTTAAAATAACATGGGCAATTATCATGGGTTTCTAAAACCACGGGCTTGTCAACCACTTAATGAAGAATCAAGATAATATTATTTCTTCTCATACGTAAGTTTTAAATATATTTGGAAATGTTGTCTCTTAACTTTATCATGCACTTTTTATCAATAATGTATAAACTTTTTTATTTATTTATTTTAAAATCTTTTTCTTGTAACGTTTTTATGGCAGTTTCTTGATTTCCATCAGGCATTGTTGTTGTTGACTTAACTATTGAATCCTTATTTGGGGTGTCCTGTGTTTGAACGACAACCTCTGAGTACATTTTTACTTCAATAGGGTTTGGATTTGCTTGCACTGCGAGATTAGTTGTCTTGATCTCTGTTTCTTCAGTTTGGACTGCTGCATCTGGAGATTTTGATGCTTCCTTTGCAATAAGTTCTTTGAACCTATTCGTTAATGACTTCTTTTCATCCTTAAGTTTTTTATCTATTTGAGCAGATTTTGATTATGATTTTTGAGACCTAAGCATTCCTCATTCTCTGAGTCAACTTTATTTTGGCCTTCACGCTTCTCGTCTTTTAAACACTTTATTTATTCTACTAATGTTTGGTTAAGGCTCTTTAAAGGTAAATTTTCTTCTTCTTGTTCTAATAAACACTCCTTAAGTCCTTTCTTTGATGTTTTAGCTTTCTTGACTTGTTCGAGTAGCTTTTCTTGGTGATCTCTGAGGCGCGAAATTTATTTGTCTTTGCTACAGATGACTTCTTCAAACTCTTTTTGCTTCTTTGATATAGTTTTTTCGTTATCCTGAAACATCAAATCTGAGATATTCTTAAGGTCTTCTAATGAAAATTTTATTTATTTTGATTTACTTGTTATGTCTTGAAACATGACCATCTTCCCTTTATAAGGAAACGTGAAAACTTGTTTCTTTATGTTTAACATGAATGTGCCCAAATCCTTAAACCAGGATTGATCGAGTATGATGTCAATGTTTTTATCCATCCTTACAACATCAAATTGAAATATGTAGTCATAATGACCTATTGTCACTTGTAGATCACTAATTTTATGCTCGTTTTGGTCAAAAATGTTTTTCTTTACACCAATGCTTAGATCTGGAATTAATAATTGATTTGCCAAGTCGATGTTGATATAATTTTTATCATTGCTTGGGCTGATGGCAACATTAATTTCTCTTCCTTTGATACTTCCTTTTAATGTAATTACTCTTTGATCTATAACTGAAAGACCATTATAGGAAAACCTTTCCTGCTGCGTCACTTTAAAATTGAGCTCCATCATTTTTTCAATGATTGCTCCCATTTGTTTTGTCGAGATGACTTAAAGTATTATATTTAAAGTTCCTTTGGACTTTGTACTTCATGCCTCCTTTAAAAGTGTCTTTTTAATATATTAATTTTTATAATTCTTCAAAACTCTTTTAATCCAATTTCCTATTATCCTTAATATTTCAAAACTCCTTTGTATTCTTTTCATATAATTCTATTTACGTTTTTTTTCCTTTTGTACTTTAAAAACAATATTTAAATATTGTTTCAATTGACTTCTTTTAAATATCTTATTGTCCTTTGTAGTTATTTTTTAAATTTCATATCTCTTTAAACTTTAATTCAACTTCACGTAACCTTTTCTAATAATATCCGTTTTGTACTTGTATATATTTTCAATAATTTTATGACTTGAATTTTTCTTTAAATACCCCTTTATGACATAATACTTCTCTTTATATATCTTTTATTTATAATAACTTTTTTTTTTCTTTTTGAAAAGTTACAAACCTAGTGAAACGTGGCTACTCACCTTTGGTGTATATTATAAAATATTTGTTCACTTATGTACTTTTGACTCGGTTAATGTTCTCCACGTAAAAAGTAAAAATTACCATTCACATAAAGAAATTTTGTATTCCCCTTGTTTTTCTTTTACTTTTTAAATACCATGGGTTGGTTTCTAAAACCTCCGTTAACCTTTTCCACATAAAAGTAAAACTTACCATTCACATAAAGAGATTTCGTATTCATTTTGTTTTTCTTTTACTTTTAAAATACCATGGGCAATTATCATGGGTTTCTAAAACCACGGGTTTTTCAACCACTTAATGAAGAATCAAGATAATATTGTTTCTTCTCATACGTAAGTTTTAGATATATTTGGAAATATTGTGTCTTAACTTTATCATGCACTTTTGATCAATAATGTATAACCTTTATTTATTTATTTATTAAAAAAAAAAAAATTGTAATCTTTATATGTGCTTATTCTATTTTATTTTTCTTTTTAATTTGCTTTTTCCTTTATTTGTTTTTAATCTTTGTTTTTTACTTTTTATTTCTCTCCATATATATATATATATATATATATATATATATATATATAATATATTATTGAATGGCCAAATGCTTGATAGCAAAACCGAGAAACTCCAAATTCTTGTAGCAAAACGCTTCAACGAAAACAATGTTGATGAATTTGATGGTCAGAGACCTGGATCAGAGAACATGAATCTGTGCAGCAGTTGAACGACTAGAGGATCGAACATCTCTGATACCAATGTAACGACCAAAAGTCGTATATGCAGTGGAAATACTTAAAATACTTCGTAAACAAAGACATGCATGGTAAGGTAGTAATTGTAATTGTATATTGAATACAAGAATTAATGATAGAATGAGTACAAATGAGAATGAGGGTCATGTATATATAGCCAGGTAAGTACCTTTTCACAAACAGGCATGTCTCTAAGACATGCCTTTTCATTATTAACTAACTAGCCATTAGTTAATTTACTTTTATTTATTTTGACATATAAATTATTGAGATTATTATTTATTATCTATTTTTACATAATTTATGTTCATAACATTGCCTTCTCCTTCAAAAAGCTTTGTCCTCAAAGCTTGTTGATGAAAAGGCTTGATGTGTTTTATACTACGAATGTCTTCTACTTGATATATTTTTTTGCTACGATTGTCTTCTCTCTCGAAGCAATCATCTTTGTTGATACAAGTTAATATGATCCTTGGAGTGATATATAAAATTGTCTCACTGAGAATGGATCGGACCATCCTAAATTAACCTTTTGTGGAATCTTCTGATCACTGGAATTTTGTAACAAATTGTTATCAGTAGACTGAATTGAGATCACTTCAATATTCTTTGTAACATAAGTTTGTTGTTTATGTTATGAGTGATACAGATTTGTAGATTGATTAAGGTGTCTACTCTTGTGATTCAAATGTAGATAAGGAGTCTGTCTTGTTTGAACTTCCTTTAACGTTTTTATGACAGTTTCCTAATTTCCATTAGACATGGTTGTTCTTGACTTAACTACTGAATCCTTATTTGGGGTGTCCTCTGTTTGAACGGCAACCTCTGAGTACGTTTTTACTTCAATAAGGTTTGGATTTTCCTGAACTGCGAGATTAGTTGTCTTGATCTCTGTTTCCTCAGTTTGGACTACTACATCTGGATATTTTGATGCTTCCTTTGTGATAAGTTCTTTGAACCTATCCATTAATGACTTCTTTTCGTCCTTAAGTTTTTAAATCTGTTTACACTAATTTTGATTATGATTTCTGAGACCTAAGCATTCCTCATTCTCTGAGTCAACTTTATTTTGGCCTTCGTGCTTCTCATCTTTTAAACACTTGGTTTTCTCTACTAATGTTTGGTTAAGGCTCTTTAAAGGTAAATTTTCTTCTTCTTGTTCTAATAAATGCTCCTTAAGTTCTTTCTTTGATGTTTTAACTTTCTTAACTTGTTCAAGTAGCTTTTCTTGGTGATCTCTGAGGTGTGAAATTTCTTCGTCTTTGTTGCAGATGACTTCTTCAAACTCTTTTTGCTTCTTTGATATAGTTTTTTCGTTATCTTAAAACATCAAATCTGAGATATTCTTAAGGTCTTCTAATGACAATTTTATTGATTTTGATTTACTTGTTATGTCTCGAATCATGACCATATTCCCTTTATAAGGAAACGTCAAAACTTATTTCTTTATGTTTAACATGAATGTACCCAAATCCTTAAACCAGGGTTGACCAAGTATGATGTCAGTGTTTTTATTTGTCCTTACAACATGAAATTGAAATATGTAGTTATAATGACCTATTGTCACTTGTAGATCACTAATTTTATACTCGTTTTGGTCAAAAATGTTTTTCTTTACATCAATGCTTAGCTTTGGAATTAATAATTGATTTGCCAAGTTGATGTTGATATAATTTTTATCATTGCTTGGGCTGATAGTGACATTAATTTCTCTTCCTTTGATACTTCCTTTTAATGTAATTACTCTGTGATCTGTAACTAAAAGACCATTATAGGAAAACCTTTCTTCCTTCATCATTTTAGAATTGAGCTTCATCATTTTTATTTTAATGATTGCTCCCATTTGTTTTGTCGAGATGATTTAAAGTATTATATTTAAAGTTCCTTTGAACTTTCTACTTTAGGCCTCCTTTAAAAGTGTCTTTTTAATATATTAATTTTTATAATTCTTCAATACTCTTTTAATCCAATTTCCTATTATCCTTAATATTTCAAAACTCCTTTGTATTCTTTTTATATAATTCTACTTACATTTTTTTTCCTTTTGTACTTTAAAAACAATATTTAAATATTATTTCAATTGACTTCTTTTAAATATCTTATTGTTCTTTGTATTTATTTTTTTAAATTTTATATAGCTCTTTAGACTTTAATTTAACTTCACTCTAGCGTAAACTTTTAGTTGATATTTTCTCCTTATGTAACCTTTTCTAATAATACCCATTTTGTACTTGTATATATTTTCAATAATTTTATGACTTGATTTTTTCTTTAAATACCTCTTTATAATATAATACTTCTCTTTATATATCTTTTATTTATAATATTTTTTTTCTTTTTGAAAAGTTACAACCCTAGTGAAACGTGGGTACTCACCTTTGGTGTATATAATAAAATATTTGTTCACTTATGAACTTTTGACTCAGTTAATGTTCTCCACGTAAAAAGTAAAACTTACCATTCACATAAAGAAATTTTGTATTCCCTTTGTTTTTCTTTTATTTTTTAAATAGCATGGGTTGGTTTCTAAAACTTCCATTAACGTTTTCCACGTAAAAGTAAAACTTACCATTCACATAAAGAGATTTTGTATTCATTTTGTTTTTCTTTTACTTTTAAAATACCATGGGAAATTATCATGGGTTTCTAAAACCACGGACTTGTCAACCACTTAATGAAGAATCAAGATAATATTATTTCTTCTCATACATATGTTTTAAATATATTTAGAAATATTGTCTCTTAAATTTATCATGCACTTTTTATCAATAATGTATAACCTTTTTTATTTATTTATTTTAAAATCTTTTTTTGTAATCTTTATATGTACTTATTCTATTTTATTTTTTCTTTTTTTCTTTTTAATCTTTATTTTTTGACTTTTTATTTTCTCTCCATATATATATTAATTTTACTATTATTATTATTATTATTGAATGGTCAAATGCTTGATAGCAAAATGGAAGAAATTCCAAATTCTTGTAGCGAAATGCTTCAACAAAAACAATGTTGATGAATTTGACAGTCAAAGACCTAGATCAAAGAACACGAATCTGTATAGTGGTTGAGCGACTAGAGGATCGAACATCCCTGATACCAATGTTATGAACAAAAGTCGTATACGCAGCAGAAATACTTAAAATACTTCGTAAACAAAGACATGCATGGTAAGGCAGTAATTGTAATTGTATATCGAATAAAATAATTGATGCTAGAATGAGTACAAATGAGAATGAGGGTCATGTATATATAGCCAGGTAAGTACCCTTCACAAATAGGCATGTCTCTAAGACATGCCTTTTCATTATTAACTAACTAACCATTAGTTAATTTACTTTTATTTATTACTATATTTATATTTTTATGATTATTATTTATTATCTAATTTTATTTATTTTTACATAATTTATGTTCATAACAATTGCCGATAGAACATAGACATAAGTCATAGAAGACAAGCCAAGACAAGAAGACACAAGATGTGGTGCTCACAAGGGACAAACCCCAATGTGGAGAAACCCTTGATCAGTTCTTCTTATATGTTCTTCAATAGGTCAATCGAGAGAAAGAGATAGTACATATACATCAAAAGTCAACACTCTAACTTGACAAGATAAGAGCATATATCTTCTCTAATAAGATGTCTCATGAGGTAGCTTAACTGAACTCAGTTGAAGGCATGCTGCGTCAACTGATCCTTCAAGGTGACTCCATCACCATGCGGGACCTATCATTGTGTTACACCATTCTACACCATCATACCATGTCCAACATCACAAAGTTGCACCATGTTGCACCATCACTGTGTCTCACTAACCAGCATCTTTCATATTGTTGCACTATGCATACCGTTGTCATATACTTACAACATTCATCCTAAGATACCAAGGTTGTTTGCTATGGTGCTATGACATATGGCCTAGCACATAGCAATGCCAATGTCCTCGAACAGGGTAATTGATTTGGGTTACGATTGCTGCAATAGTCCTAACGGATTCATCGATTAGGCCTGCTTCCTATCACAGTTCAGTCGTCATCTACAGCTCACCCAAAACCAGATTTCCTTACCTTAATTGTTGTCCAAACAACCTTGATTAGGCTCCTGAAGATACTTGGCCTAACAGACCTACACACAACTCCAATGCAGCCTCTTTTCCCACGCAGTAGTAACCTCTCTATGCATCTCAAATAGAAGTGCCCTAACTTCCTTTACTCCAACATATCTGTGCTCTTGAATTGCCTTCCAGATAGGCTTGCAAGGAGCCTCCTTAAGTCGGCTTAATCTCAAGCTCCTTGATCCTTGAGACAACTCTGGTCTTGGAACTATTTGCACCCTCAAACAGCCCTCAAACTAATCTGCACTCCCACAATAACTTGACCTCTAATCTAGGCTCACCACGCTGTCCTGAAGTGACCTTACCACGTTGTCTCTTCTTACTACGACTAGGGCATTCTGCCATCATCTCTATGACTATGTTTAGCTATGTATAGACTGTGGCTAAGGCACATTTTTACATCAGTTATGGCTCCTCCAAAGCTGACCTATAACTCTTCCTCTAGGGCTCCAAGGCTACGGGTTCAAGGCATCCTCATGATAGCGGATTAGGTCTACCTTGCTACATATACAAGCTCCCTTAAACGTGGATAGATCTCCCTTCAATGATCTTGCTTTTGAAGCGGCTAGGAACCTCTTTTGACTGCGATTAGGGCATCCCTTTTTGTTGCGTCTAAGGTTTGTCTCAAACCCTTCCAAAACAATGTATAGAATTAGGGCATGATTGTGTTTAGCTAGGGAATGATAAGACCACATTAGAGTCAGTTGTTGGGTCTCCTTCACTATGCTATATCTCCCTGCTTGGACTGTGGCTAGGCTTCATAATGACAATGGCTAGGGCAACCTTCTTTTGCTGCGTATAGTTATCCTTCTAGACTTGCGTAAAGTGTGTTTAAATGACTATCAAGCCACCTCCTTTTATACTAAAACGTTGAGCACAAGTGGGTGTTATTTGGTTGCTAGCCGACCTTAACGAATTGTCCCATAACACAAATAAATTCATATCTCCATGAATACTTATCAAAATCAGATAATCTTTAGATCAATCCTACACCTCTCAATGAGAGGAATCCAAGAAAATTATCAGCTACCATAATTAAAATGGCCCAAATGGAGTTTGGCCCTAGTTGTCAATTTTAACACTCCCTCTCAATTAGGGAGAATTCCATCTGCTAATCCATCTTCCAGATTGTACTATCTCTGCCATTAGTGCTCTGCACTGCTTTGCTCTGCTCTGCTAAACCATGAAGAAGAAGAATTGATTGAGAATGTCTCATACCATTCTCTACTGACCCAAAGTCAGTCCCATGTGAAGAGAGTGTGTCATACCACTCTTACTGATCCCAGTTCAATTCCAAAAGAGAGTGAATTATATCACCCTTACTGACCCGAAGTCAGTTTCATTGATCCCAGATCAATATCACAAGAGAGTGTCTCAAACCACTCATACTGACCCAAAGTCAGTTTCATTGATCCACCCCGAACAACTAGTCCTTCCTAGTTCTCGAAAAGTCACAAATTTGACCTTTCCCAGGGGCTTCAACAGAATGTCGGTGACCTGCACATCAATCCCAATGCGATGGAGCCTTCTTGCTCATCGATGTACCATATCCCAGATAAAGTGGTACCTGATGTCTATATACTTGGAGCGATCATAGAATACAAGATTTCCCAACAACAAATCCCCCTCTGGTTGTCACAGAAGATCACAGTGGTATCCATCATGTGTCCAAACTGCTCACTGAAGAGCTTCCTCAACCAGGCAGCTTCACACGAGGTCATACTCGTAGCTTTGTATTTGGTCTCAACTATGCTCAAAGCAACCATCTTCTGCATCCTGCTCATCCAAGATATCGTAGTAGAACCCAAAGAGAACCAACACTCAGAAGTGCTCTCGTGATCCTCCACACTGCCTGCTCAATCAGCATTCGAATAATCATGCAGCTTCATATTTTCGGCAGTGTATCTCAATCCATGAGAGATTATGCCGTGAAGATATCTCAGAAGATTCTTGGCACCAATCCAGTGAGGCTCATCCATATATGAGCTCAACATGCTAACTGCAAAGCCTATATCCAGATGGGAGCTCGCCAAGAACATCAATGCAAGTATGAGTTTATGAAACTCTGAGGCATTTCCCAAATCATGTCTCGCATCACTACCACATAACTTCTGAAAGTTAAGCGCCATTGAGGTCGTCACGGGCTTGCAATTTACCATTCCAAATCCAGAATCCAACTCCCTCTTACTTTTGCAAATGAGAGGGTCTGCACCAGTCAAGAAGAGGTTGTCCTCATAAGGTGCCAATATGAGAGGTCTATCATCCACAACCTTCAAGCAATAGTTTGGATCGACTTCATTCCTAGTGAATCTCATCTTCCTCAGATAGTTATTAATCCTCTCATATCAAGCCCGGGGTGTTTTGCTTCAAGCTATAGCGGGCTTTATTCCACCTACATACATGAGATTCCCGATCATGAATCTCAAACTCCTTGGGTTGTTCTAAGCCTATGGACATGCTACATCAAGGGAATGGTCCCCTTGTAAAAATTTCCTCCGATACATCTCAAACATGTACCTTCATGCTCTTCTTGAATTCAGGCATCCCTTTCACCATCTGACTCACATCGGGTAGGGCCTCATAATAAGCATACCTTTGGTGCTATAAGAGAGATGCGTCAACTAACATGGTCTGCAATGGACTTCCTGCAATTGATACAAATTGCCAACCCTAAATAAAAGCATCTTTGAAAATTTCGTTTTCAAACACATACCTTTCCATCTCCCACAATTGTTTCCATCTCTACCAAATTAGAGAGAGCACCCTTCTATCTGATGAAGTGCCTTGAAGAACTACAATCAATAAGCCAAATTCCCAATGAGTTTGGAGGAGAGGGCCAATATAACAACATTTGATTCTTCATACCTGGGGTTCCTTGCTTTCTTTGAAGAGTCGGCCATTTCCTTGATGTCCTACATTACCTGTCATTCCTCCTATCATTGAAGATGTCCTTGGAATAATTGTTATCATCAAGTGATGTGTCCTACCACTCGAACACTCCTTCACAGAATGGATGAACTTATTTAAAGCAAGGAATCTTCCTTTCCTTCCACCCTTAGATCTAGAATTCCCATTGAAGTGATCTTAAGGTTGGCCATTAGAAGCTTCTGCTGCGCCATTCTGATAATATTTTCTGCTTCAACTTCACCCTTAGTGAATTTGAACAAGGATGAAGAATCCATTGAGCCTTTTATCCTTTCCCAACTGTCTTCAGTGATTTCTCTTTCACTCTTGCTTGGGCTTTGTCTTCACCTCATCTCTGATACCATGTTAATTTTAGGTATGCTCTATGCTTAGAGCAATTTATTTCAATTTTCCCAGTTAGCTCAATATCTTTTCCAGATTAGCAATCACATCAGCAGAACAGTAAATTGCAAATAGAACATAAACATAAATCGCAGTAGACAAACCAAGACATGAGGACACAAGATGTGGCGCTAGCCAAGGACAAATCCCAATACGGGGAAACCCTTGATCAATTCTTCTTATATGTTCTTCAATAGTTCAACAGAGAGAGAGAGAGAGAGAGAGAGAGATAGTACATATACATCAGAAGTCAACACTTTGACTTGAAAAGATAAGAGCATAGATCTTCTCTAAGAAGATGTCTCGTGAGGTAGATTAATTGAACTCAGTTGAAGGCATGCTGCTTCAACTGATCCTCTAAGGTGACTCCATCACCATGTGGGACCTATCATTGTGTTGCACCATCAACCATGTCTAGCATCATAGAGTTGCACCACCACTGTCTCACTGAGAAGCATCTTTCATACTTCTGCACTATGCATACCGTTGTCATATACTTACAGCATTCATCCTAAGATACCAAGGTTGCTTGCTATGGTGCTATGGCCTGCGCCTAGCACATAGCAACATCAATGTCTTCGAACAGGGTAGCTGATTTGGGTTACGATTGCTGCAACAGTCCTAACAGATCCATTGATTAGGCCTGTTTCCTATCACAGTTCAACTGTCATCTACAACTCACCCAAAACCAGATTTCCTTACCTTGATTGTTGTCCAAACAACCTTGATTAGGCTCCTGAGGATACTCGACCTAACATCCCTACACACAGCTCCTACGCAGCCTCTTTTTCCACACAGTAATAGCCTCTCTCTGCGGCTCAAATAGAAGTGCCCTAACTGCCTTTACTCCAACATCTTGGTGCTCTTGAATTGCCTTCAAGATAGGCCTCCAAGGAGCCTCCTTAACTCGGCCTAATCTCCAGCTCCTTGATCCTTGATACAACTCTGATCTTGGCCCTGTTTGCACCCTCAAACATCCCTCAAACTTATCCGCACTCCCATAGCAACTCAACCTCTAATCTAGGCTCTCCACATTGTCTTGAACTGACCTTACCACGCTGTCTCTTCTTGCTGCGGCTAGGGCATTCTGCCATCATCACCGTGACTGCATTTAGCTATGTATAGACTACGGCTAGGGCACGTTTTTACATCAACTATGGCTCCTCCAAAGCTAGGCTATAACTCTTCCTCTAGGGCTCCAAGACTACGGGTTCAAGGCCTCCTCATGATAGCGGATTAGGGCTACCTTGCTACGTATAAAAGCTCCCCTAAACGTGGATAAATCTCCCTTTAATGATCTTGATTTTTTTGTGGCTAGAAGCCTCTTTTTATTGCGGTTAGGGCATCCCTTTTTGTTGCGTCTAAGGGCTATCTCAAACCCTTCCAAAACAACAATATAGAATTAGGGCATGACTGCGTTTAGCTAGGGCATGATAACACTGCATTAGAGTCAGTTGTTGGGATTCCTTCACTATGCTAGATCTCCCTGCTTGGACTGCGGCTAGGCTTCATAATGACAGTGGCTAGGGCATCCTTCTTTCGCTGTGTATAGTTTCTCCTTCTAGTCCTGCGTTTAGGGCTTCATCCTCTTAGATTTCTCTTGCACTAAAACCCAAATCAAGTGGAGAAAAATCAAGAGTAAAGTGTGTGTCTAAATGACTATCAAGCCACCTCCTTTTATACTAAAACGTTGAGCACAAGTGGGGGTTATTTGGTTGCTGGCCAACCATGACAAATTGTCCCATAACACAAACAAATTCAGATCTCCATGAATAATTATCAGAATCGGATGACCTTTAGATCAATCCTACACCTCGATGAGAGGAATCCAAGAAAAATATCAGCTGCCATAAATAAGATGGCCCTCATGGAGTTTGGCCCTAGTTTCCAATTTTAACACTCCTACATATAGAAAGGAGGTTTTGTCAATTGTATCATCCAAGAATTGTTCATTTGTGTAATGTAAAGGAGGTTGCCCCCTCGAAGAGATTGATTTTGAAGGCGTTGATCTCTCTTTTCTTCTATTTTGTGAGCTAGATGCATAACAATATGTTTGTCAAGAGTAAAAGTCTTGTAGCCATCTATGCGAGAGAGTGAAAGTTTTGTGCCAAAGATGCAAATCCATTTAGTGATGCGAGACCATAGTAGATAATCGAACCTTAGAAGAATGCGAGCCTTTAGAGTAAAAGAAATAATGGGGATCGATGTTCCACTAAGAGATTCAAGGGTCTCAATTTATACAAATAGATTGTGTATATTTGAATCCCTTGTTGAGGCCGACTTTGGTCTTTTGGAGGGAAACTATTTTAAATTTGAATTTGTCAAATTATATAATTATTTGCTCAAATAATTCTTTTGACCAAAGTCTTTGACTATAGATTTTGTCAAATAATAACTCTTTATCTCAATTGAGTTCTTTCTTTGGGGTGAAATGGGCTTCATATCGGGCCTTACGGTTTTTCCTTGGAGTAGCTGGGTTTCCCTTCAGGGAAATTCATCCCAAAGCTGCCCAAATTTCAACAATAACAATTAGTTCCTATAGATGAGATACACAAACTAAATAAGTTTACTTCAAGTCCTACTTTGATATTTTTTCTATAACCTATTAGAATCTACAAAAGCAGTTAAATTTGTCATATTAAGAATGCATATCCCTCTCCATAATTACGTGAACAGAAGTTGGAGCACATCAAACAAGGAACACATGTGGATGAATCATCTTTGTATGGTGATAAACTTCAAGCATCTTTCAAATTGTTGTTACGTTGAGACACCTTGTCACCTATTTTGGACTCCCCCTACTTCTTGAGAATGACCGAATTTTCTTGGTCCTTCTAGAGACATTCTTTATTCAGTGAAACCATTGGAAAGCGGCTCTTTTAGGTGATGTTGATTCCATGTGTACTTTCCACAATCAAAGGGTTTTCTACTCTATTCAAGTGGTGATGTTTTACATTGTTTAGAAATGTAGTGTGAGGGAATGTTTAGTCACATTTATTTCTATTGTCTCCCTTAATGAGTGTTTCCAGAAATATTTGTCTATGTGATTTAGAATTACAACCTCCCATTTAAGAGATTCTTATCGTAATTTTGTCAAGGCACAATAAAACCTAAGGAAATTTGTTAGAGCATTCAATTCATTGTTCTCATTCCTACCCTTGTATTATATTTGTTGTAAATAAAAATAGCATTTTTCAAGCTCGAGGGATGAGCTCAAATTGTTGTTGCCAACGTTATTGAACATTTGACAAGTTCAATGCCAATAGGTGGTCGGTTTGAAACCCCCTCGGTGAGGTGCACTAATCTATGCTAAAAAGTTTGCTATGGATGTCATCCATGAATGTGGGGAAGATCCACTGCATTTCCCAACAAGGCTTTCTGTGAATAAAAAACAAAAAAAAGGTTTTGATTTTTCATTTCTTGGAAGATACTTGGAATTTGATACCACAACCCATTTTGATACATTCAACCACAGCATGTCATAATCAAGTAGTACTTTTCAAACCACTATTTCATTCCTCAATTCAATTCATTATCCATCCCTAATTTCATACTCGAACATTGAATGTTGAAACTTGATATTGAATGTAAACAAATCCCACTAAAGCTTCCAATTATAAATACTCACTCAACTTTCCTATTTGAGGCATAAAAAACAAACATATGTTAATTGCTTAACTTCCTTAACATATAACGTTTTTCCTACTAGAGGTTTGTTTATATCCAATGAACATGTATTCCTCAATTCAACACCAACTCATTTTTAAAATCAACTAAAGCCTAGAGATAAATTTAAGAAACTTTCAAAATATTACCCATGCAAAGGCACAACATCAACAAACTTGGTGATAAATATCTTCCGCATAGCTTTTCGTTGAAATCGGCATTTCAAACCAAGCTTGTTTTGTTTATAATGCAAAAAAATAATAAATATAAATAATGGAGTGAAATTAAATAAATAAAAAGACCACAAACTCTAACAAAATAAAAGCCATTATTAATTAGTCAATAAAAGCAGATTAAAATATAATGAAGAGAAACATTTAACCTGCTTAAACGAAACCTTGAATCGAACATGCTGAATAACCTCTGCAAGAATATCATATGCCAATGGCTTTAATGTTTCACAAGCTCGGCCAGTACCCACTAAAACCCTGAAATTTTTTGTAGAATAAGTACTCTAATCACATTATCAATAATGAAATTTAAACAGTCCAGACTAAAACAAGAACTGTATATGAGCTATCCAAAAGAGTTCTTGATGAGATACTAAAAAGAATTCTAAATGACCTACCCACTAACTAAGAGAACTTATCATCATTTCATGAGCTGTATAACACGCCTAAGCCTAGGCAAGAATAGATTATCATCAACACCTTTTAATGCACTTATAAGTCGTGCAATCAACATGATTGTGTTCTCAAAATTACACTTACCTTTGTTATTTTGTTAATTAGAAGTAAGTCATTTGAGAAAAGAAAAATAATAGCACTTATTTACTGTTTTATTAAAGCAATCTCTGGCAGATTACCTCTTCTGTTCTACCATTATATCAATGCAATATTTATCATTACTTGTTGAAGAGCATGCAACCATGCCAACTTCCAAGTCCATGTCATGAAAAAGCAGATAAGGCTATTTTTTTGAGACTGATACAAGAGATACAAAATCATGGAAGTAAGGATTATGACATTTTTAGATAGTTAATTGTTATATGAACTTTTTTTAATTACAAAAATTAGCAGAGGAAGTTTGGTTAAGGATTTGAAATATCTTCTCATTTTAGAAGATTTAAAAATTGAATATCTAATCTCTCTGCAATTGTAAATTAAGCAGACAATGTTGATTTTTTTGGGTATCTGCGGTCAGTATTCCCCAGCTACTCCAAGTCGGCCCTAAAAGGAAACCAAAAGGAAGAAACTTAAAATTTAAATTTTGAATTTAATTTATTTCCAAATGCCAAGTCGGCCCAGTAAAAGGATACACTGCTTGGGTCACCCTCAATCACTATAAATAGGACATTACCCTCCTCATTTGTTCACTCACTAAACACGATTATTTCTCTCTTTCACATGTGTGAAGAAGACTGAGGAAGAGGCCGAGTTTCCTAAGGAAGAAAAAATTTCTGATGCAGCCAAATTTGACTACCATTTGACCAGTGTTGACCACCATCTTACCACACACATGTGGCCGCAGAAGTTGACTGTTTGAAAATTGACAGAGATTCTTCTCAGCATGTTTCTAAGCAGTTTGACCAAATCTTCTGGGCAGCTGCACGAGGCCAAATTTCAGCCTGCTGACTGAGGTTGACCAAAAGTCTGAGCAGTAGCAGGAAGCCCAAATTTCAGTCTGTTTGGCCAAGTTTGACCTGTGTTTCTTTCTGTGGTCTGACCAATTTTGAGTGGAAAAATCAGATTGTACTTTTGCTGAATTTAACAATTTCTCCTAAAAAAAGGTTGCTGGATTTTTCCCAAGGTTGGATCTTCCTAGGGTAAATTTGTGTATCTTTTGTGCTTGGCTCTCTTGATGCTCCTACTGTCATTATTGCACTACTGTTGAGATTTTCTATGTATAATTGCTTAATGATGTATGTGACATAAGTTAATTTGTTTAAGAAATCATTGGAAACTAATTATCAGATTAGAAGATCAGATTTCTCCAAGAAAATCAACATGGTGTCAGAGCCTAGGGAAAAAAGCAGCCATTAAAGAGACTTGAAGAAGCCAAGTTTGATAAAGTTTGAAGCCAGTTTGTTGCAAACTTGCAAGTTATTCTACTAGGGCTTGTTCTTTCACAGTTAGCATTAGCCCTTCTCATTTCAAAGATCAACAAAATTCGAAGATCATCCAAATGAAGAATAACAAGCCAAGAAGGATCCACAGATCACAAGTGGAGCACGAATTTGAAGTCTGTTTTTTTGTTTTGAAAATGAATCTGCCCTAGTGAAGGAGGTCAAGTCGCTCATCTAAGGTCTGGTCTGTTGGACAGTGGAAATAGGGCTAACATGAAGGGTTCTTGAGGTTACCAAGTCTGTTTGCTGTTGGAATAAAGGAGGCCGAAATTCTGTGTATCTCTATTTGAAGGCCGAAGCCCTAGAATTCTGTTGCAAGGGGTTGAGAGGGCCTCAATGCTGACTGCAGGTAGGCCAAAAGACCTCAGGGTATGGACATGATAGGCCACAGGCCTAGAAGGGGGGGCTGAAAGAACTCATAAGATTATGGAACAGTTCCAAAGTGCCTCAGACTAAGGAGAGGCCAGTGAGTTGGTGGTGGAGACTGTTGTTCATTGTAAGATGATTACTAAGCATGTATTCTTGACGAGGCATCTGACTGAAGATGGCTTGTATATGCTGTTGAAGTTAAAATTGTATTAGCTGACATATGCTGCTAGGGTCTTGCCAGAACAGTTTGGTATATGCCATATGGCAAAGTTTTTCGTTCAAGCATTGAGATATGATCATAGTGATATGATTCAAGAAATTTACTCCAAAGCTAGAGGGATTTTAGGAGAAAAGCTCTCTCATATAAAAGAAAAGTCATAACACTTGTCCTAAAGTATGAGCCCTTCTTGAAAGAGCTGGTAGACCTAGGGTATGTAAACTGTAGAAAAATTGTGTCCTGTAGGCCCACCTGGTTTCAATTTGTTTTGCACATCAAGTTTAATGAATAAACCCGACGATTCATTTGCTGATATTAAACTTGAATATTAAATTCAATTAAAACACAGAGGCTACCACTACTTTTGCAAATCAGCTGATAATTTCACAAGCATGCACAAATTTGGACACTGATATTTTTCGTCAATCTGACCCTGGAAAGACCCCAAAGGGAAAACCAGTTTAAAGAGGACTTTTTATTTTCTTTTCTGAGAGAATTTTTACAGCATTAAATACACATCAAGGGTACTTATCTCCCTCGAAACTCGGGCCAGCTCCTAGAAACTCATTCCACTATCTGGAAAATTGTGCCACAGTCCTGCAATCTCTGCCTTGGAATTCATGCCACTGTTCAGAATTTCAGACTAGAAAATCGTCACTGTTCAGCATACAGATCCTTGATTTTCATGCCTCTCTCTGCCCTTTTACCTCTTTGAAACTCGGGCCGCTGTCAAAGCTTTCTCCCTCAAATTTTAGGCCACAGACGAGCACTGTCAGACCTCAAAATTTGTGCTTCTGACCAGCAAATGCTGCCTCAAATTTGATGCTATCAGACTGCTTACTCAGCCCTTAAAAATGTGCTTCAGAAAAACAAATCTCCTCCCCAAAATTCACAGTCTCCCTGAAATTTGCACTGATGTTGCCTCCTCGATTTGCGTGTTGTAGGATCTCTCCAAGTTGTTGTAGGATTTCTGCTCTCTCAGCCTTCTCCTTGCTGCAAGTCACTTGCTATCTGCCTACTTTCATCTTCTCCTCTTCTCTCCTCTTCTCCAACACTACACTTGAAGAAAAATTCTCTCGTCTTTTTCCTCCTTTTAATTCTCCATAAGGATGAGAAGAACTATCCCTAAGATCAAAGGCTGACATTAGATCTCAGCTTCTCTTGATCAAGGGTGGAGATCTAATCTCACATTGACCCCCTCTCATGTCTCCCCCTTCTTTAATGAGCCCCTCTAGTCACTTTAATAACTTGTTGTACCATGTACCTTTTTGCCTCATAAAGTCACTTCAATATTATAAAGTACAATGTACTTTTAGAACTCATACAGTCACTAAAAAGTCAGATGACTTTAGTGATCTCATAAAGTCACACTAAAAAGGTTGGTTCACATGCTTTCTTAGGCAAAACCAAAAAGCACTAGGAAACACCTCCTTGGTACCTTTTTCAACACTCTCTCTTACCGAAGAAGGTGTTTCTCACCACTCCCATCTTGTCCTTGAAGCAGACATGCTTGCCCCTTGGAAAAGATTTGGTGAGAATATCTCCAACCTAATCATCAGTGGGTATGTACTTTAGCTTCACTACCCCTCACTTAACACAATCCCAGATGAAGTGGTATTGATCTCAATATGCTTTGACCTCTTATGAAATACTGTATTCTCCGTGAGTTTAGTACAAGTATGATTATATCGTAGTTGGTCTCAATCGTTCACAAAATAAGCCACACAACATTTTGCGAAGCCAAATAGCCTCACAACTAACTTGACTAGCTGAAATGTACTTAGCCTCCGCAGAGCTTAGTACCACTAATCTCTACTTCCTATTGAGCCATGACACCACTGTCGAACCCAACATGAAACAACATCCAAATGTACTCTTCCTATCACTAGCACTGCCTGCCCAGTCTGAATCTATACAACCTGTTGACCACTACGTGTCAACTACCCATAGCAGTACACCCCCTTTTCTTCGCAAAAGGGATAGCACTTGTAAACCCAGTCTGCATGTGTGAATTGTAAATAATCTTAGCAGAGCTGAGTCATGTATGAAAATTGCCTAGGTGGACCTAATTTTCTAGTGATAATCTACATTCTGGAAGGTTTTTTGTCTCACCGATCCATGATTGGCAGAATTTTCCTTCAGCCTAACCCCAAAGCCGGAATGAATTTTGTCATTAGAATCTTAGGGGAATCCTAGTGCATTGATTTGCTAGATTATAGTTGGTCGCAGACCTGGGTGATCTATGAGGGTCTATGTCAAATGGGTTTTCCCCCTTGAGATGTAAAATTGTAAAAGTCATGATGTAAAATCTCTTGAGGGTTAGAAAATGTTTTAATCCCCTCATAAGTCCTAAGTCCTAGGTCCTAGGTGATTTTTCTAAAGGCTAAGTTCGAGGATCC
>APFE030589161.1:0-32681 GCA_000404065.3 Pinus taeda
TTATGAAAATGGAGGCTAATGAAAGGTTATATGGTCATGGAGTTGTGACATGTGAGTGAAATGGTGGTGATAAAGGTGAAAGTGGATGATATTTTGAATAAATTTTGGAGACTTTACATTCCCCCCAACTGACATTATTGCATGTCCCCATGCAATCTACTGCATTGCTTAATCATGATTTGCTTTTGAATGAGCTTGGCTTATATCATATGTCCTTAAACTTTGCATTTGATAGTATTTGACAATTTTATTTCATTTTGCAAAGTATTCCTTGTCATACATTGAATGGTGACATGTTTGGTTGGTTCTTGTGTGACAAACAAATCTTAATTGGTATTGTTTCTCGTGTTTCAATACCTTGTTTCTTTTTGTTGCAGCAAGATTCATTGAACATTTTTAAGAATGCATAAATCAGCCATATAATATGCTCATCATTTAGGCATTTATTTGCAAATCACATAACTTTTGAACCATGATGCAATCATAATGATTAGGACAAGTATGTTAGGATGAAATGAAGTGATATGGATGTGATAATAAATGGATGTCCCTTCCCCCCAACTAAAGGTGCTTACGATTTTTTTCAAATGAGAAAGGAAATATGGTGAAGTATTTTCCAAAAATTATAACTTCAGCATTCAAGGAATTTTATGATTAAAAGCTAGAAAAGAACATACCTTTACTTACCTAGGAAGTGGACAAACTGTGCATATGTAGAAGTTGTAGCTGCTGCTGGATCATGGAATAGAATGTAGAATTTCATCTGCTTCTTGGTATCATAAATAGTGGATGAGGTGGTGAAAGTGGATTCTTTATTGATGCTGCTAAATCTATTGTATCTGCTACAAAATGCTGAATGATATAGTCTTCACATGCTACAAAAACCAATGGTACAATTCTAGACATGTGAATGAATGTGTTGTTGTTGAGCATGAAGAGAAGTCACTGGATTACCGACCATTGATGAATGTCGTTAACCAATGCGAGGCAAACTCTTCATTAATGTCAACGTGTCAAGGTACCTAAGTACATCTTGCAAAGTGCGAATAGATGAGCTGATGTCAAGCCACTTGCAAGATCCAACGATTAGGGGACATTGATGTATTCCCATGATTGTCAGCGAGATAACTTGTCATTGATGCATACAAGCCTCAAGGTACTAATAAGGACTCTAGCCTTGAACCTAGATAATGTGCTGACATTGATAGGCCAAGACTTGTTAGAAAGGAGGCCTTAATGAATCATCCATCATCTAACGCGAGTATGAAATGATGATTTTGGAAGGACTATGAATGAAAATTTTTGCAATGGATCAAGATTTATTAAATGGAAAGGAAAATGACAAGAGGGTAAACAAGCGAATGGAAAGCAAAATGACAAATTAGCATGTAAGCGAGCTAAATGTCTCTATTAATGGGTTAATGAATGGAAATTATGGAAAATGTGAATGAAAAATGTGAAGGAAACATGTGACTCTTTGCAAGGAAAATGGTGATGATGATGCTTAGCGAAAATGCTTCGATAGCTTGTAAGTTTGGAGAGGAAAAATGATGGCATTTATGGATGATAGAAATGGATTCAATTGGTTTATGTTTCTTGAAATTGGTCGTAGAAAACCAACCATGCATAAATTGGCTTCCTTCAATTCTTCGATTGCCTTGGAACCTGAAAACAAACATGGCACTAACATTGCAACAAACGTGAGTGTGTTCAAAGAGAAGTGATCAATTTCTCTCGATAGATACGAAAAATTTGCATAATTGATAGGTTCATGATGTGTTTTTATTTCAAATAGTTAGTCTAATTTCACAATTGTGATAATAAATCCAATTTCTAAAAGAAAACAATTTCCTCAATTTATGTTTGAATCATAGCATTTCATAAAGATAAAGAAATATTATTTGTGAATGCTTAATGATTCTTGCAAAATAATCCTCTATAAAAAAATTCATGAACCAATCTTGCAGATAAAGTGCCTTCATAGTTCTTCTTCTTTCCAGCATCATGCTTGAAAACATAATCATTAGACAAAACTAATAAATTTTAATCATGATTTTTTTTATTAGAATGCATTGTTGACAAGTAGATTATTAAGTTAAATACATAGCCGTAGAATTGTTTTTTAGCTGCAGAATTGTGGTTTAGCTGCAAAATTGTGCAGTTTCTGTAGCTAAAATCTTGAACAGACACTTAAGTACACACAACTATGCATTTTTGTTATGAACAAATAACCAGTCCAATCTTCAAATTGATCAATACCTCTTCCAGAAAATTAGCAAATATTTATTATTATTTATTATTTTTAAATTTTAATTTTATTAATTTTTTCAAACATTATTAATTTTTAATTATATTAAGTACATAATCCTATAAAAGAAAGCAAAAAATTGTCTCTACCTAATGACCATATTGAACTAAACTCAAACCTCAAACAAACAAAAAGCTTTGTCAAACATACTGCCTACATGAAAAAAAATGGAAAAATCCATTATCCTTTGGTCAAAGTCCTCACCTCCAAGATGGGTATCACCGTTTGTAGCCAAAACCTCAAAAACTTCATTCTCAATAGTCAGAATGTTGACATCAAACGTCCCACCGCCAAGATAAAAAACATCAATATTTTTCTCTCCACCCTTCTTGTCCAAGCCATACGCTATTGCTGCAGCGCTGGGTTCATTGATAATACGAGCTACATTCAAGCCAACAATAACACCAGCATCCTTTGTTGCTTAGCACTGTGCATCATTAAAATAAGCAAGGACAGTCATCACATCATCCTTTATAGTCTTGCCAAGGAATGCTTCTGCAGTCTCCTTCATCTTAGTCAAAATCATAACACTGATTTCCTCAGGGATAAATACCTTTGTGTCTCCATATCATACCTGAACTTGAATATAAGGTTTCCCATCTTTGTTCACAATCTTGTATGATATCAGTGTCATATCCTTCTGAACTTCTTTGTCTTCAAAAAGTCTCCTGGGATGGTCGCATCAAAGAGATGTCTCTTTTAGATGCAGATGTATACAGATTTTGAATGGTGCATAAAGACGTGGAGCTTCAGCTCTCCTAGTGGTAGATCTACCTCCTGTAGATAAGGCAGAGCGGATTCTTGGCGGATTGTTTGCAGGAGAAAACCAAATGGCCGCAACTGTCTTTGTGCATTAATTAAAAACCGTTTTTTCTCATGCAATTTGCCAAATAAGGCTCCATAGAACCCTGAATATCTCCCAATCGGTTATGAATTTGAGAAAATCGCTTTTGGATATTATAATTGACATCGTTATGAAGAAAACCCATATTTTAATTTTTTGAATTCATTTTCATTTGGCCAGAAATTGTGTTTTAAAAATGACGTTTTTAGGTTGCTACGCATTTCTGGCAAATGCTCAGGTAGCAAAAATCACTTGCTAGATTTTATAGAGATTCTTTCAGGCAGTTTGGAATGACTAGTTGAATCGGGTTGCTGGTTTGTCAAACAAAACATGGAAGAAACAGTGGAGCTACTGAAGCAATGAGCAAGGAGTAGAGCAGGAATAAGAAACTCATGAAGCCTTATATACGTTTCACTTTTCCATGTTCTTGCCTCATTAAGGTTCAATGCCATGTTTCTACTCACTCAATTTGAATGTGTACACTAAGAATTAGCAAAATCTAAAGTTGAATCTGGAGCTGAAGAAGTGGTTACAAGCTTCTCCCATCTAGACATATATGACCCACGTAGTTGCTGTAAAGTCCATACTAATTGTGTTATGTGTTCCCTTGAGCTATAGCTAAGAAGCTATAATGTTTCGTCCATTTGCTATGAGGTGGCTTAATTGTCCTAGAGTTGCTTGAAGGATTTTCGTCAACCAGACCATTGGCAAAAAGTTGAATCGTAGGGAAAATGAAGAAAATAAGAAATATTACATCGATCCTCAAATCAGATAGTGCATCGAAATGCTGTGCAAAAATTATATGGACATGGAGCCTACTCTCGAGAGACTAATATGGATCATTTGGGTTAAAGACTTAGGATACCTAGATTGTGGATAGGGCTTCATTTAAAAATCGGTCTATGTTAAGCCCTTCAAAACAAAGTTTTTGATGATGGATGCATAATTAAATCAGGCTTTGTTGCAGAAACGAGTCGTTTCTGTAGCTCCTAAAAAAAAGGAATAGATATGCAACATTTGAAGCAAGATTTATATATGATTTTTAATTTTTTTTTTAATGATGAATTTTGGATTTTGATTTTTAAGCTAATGCAATTTTTATTTTTTTTAACATGTCACATGAGAGACTAAATTGTCAATTCTTTTGGGAATGAAAAGAGAGAAGAGAAATGATTTCAGATTTTCATTTTCCTTATTCAAAAAACATGATTAAAAAAAAAAAAAAAAAAAAAAAAAAAAAAAAAAAAAAAAAAAAAAAGAAGAAGAAGAAAGATTTTTTTTTTTGTTATTTAAAATCCAAACATGATTTTTCATTGAAAAAATTTGTGATTTAATGCAAAAAATGTAAGAATAAATAAATTCTAAAATATTTAAGTCTAAAAACTTTTAAAAAAATGCAATCAAGAACTTAAAAAAAATGCAATCAAGCTTGATTTTGTTTCCTAATTTATCTACTTGAAAGAAATTATTCTTCTTCTTCTTTTTCTTTTTCTTCTTTTCTTTTCTTTTCTTTTTCTTTTTCTTTTTTTTCTTCTTTCTTCTTCCTCCTTTTTTTTTTTTTGAAGTATATGAATGTTTCCAGTGGTTACAATTTCTAGAACGTTCATATCCAAATTTAAGAAATGTACCTGATTGTACATGAGGACATGAAAAATCGTTTTAACCTTTAGATTTTCCGCGAAGATCTCTTAAAGAATGGATGAATGTTGTGGCGCAATCGCGTTTCGATACCATTCCTCAATGTAGTCCTTGTGCTCCAAAGAATGTTTGATCTGCATTCTAGATCCTCTGTCCATAAATGATTAATATCATTTTTTATTTTTTTTTAAGGATATGCAGCTAAATGATTCATGCATCTACATGCTTTAATCATGCATCTAGAAAAAAACTGAAAAATGAACTCTAGACTGAAATATAGTTCCTATGCACACTTCCCCAGCAACAACACCAAAATGTCGAGGAAAATTAATTACCTATCATTTAATTGTCAACCTGGGGGTTTTGTAAAACTTGCAAAGCATGCGTGCATTATATATCCTAGAAATTAACTTTCAATTTAGATCAATTTAACTATGAAACCAAATAATGAAAAACCAAATTCACCTATTCTAATTTAGCACTCAATTCAAAAGAAATTATAGTACAATTATAATACAACGCGCAGAATTGAAATCTTAATATTTCAATTTTGCAGGAATTGAAAAGCACACCACTTTTTCAGAAATGAAAGCAAAAACAATCATTCTTAACCTCTCACATAGGAAAAGATATGAAAGCAAATAAAAACAAACGCTCTTAACTTCTAGGTAGAAAGCAAAAAAAAAAACAATCACTCTTAACCTCTCACACAAGAAAATATATGAACGCAAATAAAAACAAATGCTCTTAACTTCTAGATAGAAAGCAAATAAAGACAATCACTTTAAACCTCTCACACAGGAAATATATGAAAGAAATAAATCTTAATCTATGAAAGTAATAAATCTTAATCTATGAAAACAATAAGTCTCACACATTGTAGGTGACCAATCCAAAAGCATGAGAAATGGCAAGATGAGAGGCTCCAAATGCAAGCATAACCAAATCAAGGTGAACATCACTCATGAGCATGGTGCAAAATCCAAATTCTATATTCAAAACATGAGCATTTCCCCAACTTTACACATGCCTTTCAAAGGAGAAGGCTCTCCTATTTATATAAAAACATAAGGAGCTACCTCATTAATAGAGGTCCATTATTCTCTCCCTAGATCCCTAGAAAATCTCATAGAGTTACAACTCAAATAGGTAACTCGAATTTGAGTATTGGAGCCACATAAGGGTGCCTTGGAAGCTTCCAAATGACCTAAACATGTCATGAAACTCAACCCACTTTTAAGTATTAGCAAGTGTATGTCATTTTTATAAATTTTAACCATTTAATTCACTTATAATACTAGAAATCATTAACTTTTGGAAAACACAAAGGTAACCCATATAATTATGAAAATGAAGGTTAATGAAAGGTTATATGGTCATGGAGTTGTGACATGTGAGTGAAATGGTGGTGATAAAGGTGAAAGTGGATGATATTTTGAATACATTTCGAAGACTGTACATCTCCTTAACATTTCCTAGTAGATGTTGGCACACCCTGGCACCTAGCACATCTTGGCCACATGCCACCTTGTCACTCTAACATGACTTACCGCTACCTAGCATACCATGTCACTCCCTCCTTAGCACACCTAAAACTCGCTGACACTCCTTGCCACACATTCTTATTCATTCATTTCCATGCATGTTGACCTAGTGCTCCCTTATGTTTCCTTGGCACTCCCTAACACTTCCTAGCACATGTTGGCACACCCTGGCACCTGACACATCTTGGACGCATTCCACCCTGGCACTCTAGCATGACTTAGCGTTGCCTAGCATACCATGTCACTCCCTCCTTAGCACACCTGGAACTCGCTGACACTTCCTGTCACACACTCTTATTCATTCATTTCCATGCATTTTGACCTAGTGCTCCCTTGTGTTTCCCTGATACACCCTAAAACTCCTTAGCACGCATTGGCATAACTTGGCACTTGACACATATTAGTATGCTTACCTAACATTCTAGCATGGCTTGGCACTACCTATCATACCTTGTCACTCCATCCTTAGCACACCTGGAACTCACTAACACTTCATTTCCATGCATTTGAAACTGGTGCTCCCTTGTGTTTCTCTGACACTTTGCCCTCACACTCCCTAGCATGCGTTCACACCACACCCTAGCACCTGACATATCTTGGCATGCATATAATGCCTTGGAACCATCTAGCATGTGCTATTACTTCCTGACATTCCCCGACACACCTTGGTACTCCCCAGCTATCATTCCCTCGTAGATAGCCTTACTCTTTTTGCGACTTGGGAACCTAACCAAGTCATTGAAAAGCAATGTTGTGCCCAACAGAAAGTCTCCCTTTGTCTGAAATTGCTTTGTCCAACCCTTTATTATAACGACAGGATTGCCTGCTACAATTATTATTCTGACATTCTCCTAAAACACTTTATCCTTGAGACACTTGGAATGAATTGACAGTCCTTGGCACACGCTCTTATTCGTTCATTTCAATGCATTTTGACCTAATTCTCCCTTCTGATGTTTTGGCACTCCCTAGCACTCCTCAACATGCATTGAAATGGTCTGGCATGTGTTAGCATGCCTTTTCATTCCTTGGCACACCCTAACACTCCTTAATTATCATGCCCTCACAACTACCCTTACTTTTTTTGGGACTTGGGAACCTAACCAAGTCTTGTCTCGACTACAACAACCTGAACAAGTTACAGCTACTACAACTAGATTGTGCCTTGCTCACCTAAGAACTGAATATAACTCATCTTAGGCTACTCATGTCCAATTTCAACTTATGCCACTTAACAAGTTACAAGTTACCAAGTCAAGGCTCACATCCAGCCATGGCAATAAAACAATTAAGAAACATAGTTTAGATCTTGACATGCCATAGCACTTGCCACGTCTAATAATCCCTTGGCAACATAATTTACATATTCTTGACTTGGGTGTTCTTCTTTTGTAATTGTGATCCTTGAATATGCCATGAAAACCCTCCAAAACATTCTTAAGTGATGGGAACTCTTCATGTGTGAAGCCAGTGAAATGTCACAAGTCATCCAAGATACCTCCAAATATTTGATTTGTGCCTTAGGGAATGTAAAAGATATCCTGAATAAAAAACATGCATACAAATTTGTAGCCAAGTGCCTTAAATGTGAGATGTTTCCACTTGTGCTGCTTACAAATATGTGAACTCAACAACAAAACATGCCTTAAAATACATGAATGTAGCTCAACACATGAAAGAAAAGGTAACCGTTACCCTAGTCTTCGTCCGTTGGCAATTTGAGCATTTTGTCACAAGGTATCTTCTCTTCTTTGGAAAGAGAACATAAACAAGCTTTTAGATGTTTCTAAATGGAGTACTCTTCACCTATGTTCTTTTCCTTTATGCCACATGATACAAATATCAATTTTCATATTCTTGACTATAGCGTTAATCTTTTATACATGTGATCCTTGACTATGCCACGAAATCCTCCAAAATATTCTTAAAGGACAGGAGCACCTCTTCATGCATGAAGCTAGTGGAATGTGACAAGTCATCCAAAATTCCTCCAAATATGTTATTTGTGCCTTAGGAAATGTTAAAGGTACCCTCAATGGAAAAACACATAAATATTTGTGGCCAAGTGCCCTAAATGTGAGATGTTTCCACTTGTGCAATTGTGCCTCCTTTTGATGCTCAAATTGGCACCCTAGTTGTGCAAGACTCACAAAGTGTCACTGTGGGTCAACGTAGGGTTGTTGGCATTGTTACCTTATCAAGAATCCTCTCACTTTGAATTACTTATTGAACCTTGGGGGTATCCCAAAGCACAAATTTATGGGGTCTTTTAAGTGACTAGATCACTAGCACTGAAAATCATCTTTACATTGGATGGTTCAACATCTTGATGATCCCTATCCTATTGACCACAACTTTTGTATTCATTATTTCTTTAATTGCAACACCTCTAGTAGATATTGATGGTGTTCATGAGCATATTTTTGGTTCTCTTCTTTATGGAAACAATATTATCTTCCAATTCCATTATTCGATGAATGACTACACAACAGGGACCCGATGAGCCAATCGTTCATGTTGTCGATGTAGTGCCCACACGACACAAACATTCAATGGTCTATCATAGCCAAATAGTCTATGATGGGTTTCAAAGATACCCAACCTATCACAATGAGCTACATTCTATTGTTGAAGCCTGTACGCAGTGGAAGAATTATATTCTATCAAAGGAAATGGCCATCCACACTAATTGTAGGCCTTTGCCTACTCTAGATAATCCTTGGGAGTTAGTGCCCCTGGATTTTATGTCATGTTTTCCCTCAACTTAGCATGGTAACTATTGTCGCTTCAAATTGCACCAACAACACAAGTACTGCAGGAGAGATAGAAATCCCCTTAGAGACAACCTCTAGGTTGATTGTAGACCAGTGCCTAGGACATATTAAGTAGAGGATTGCATGGAAAATTATGAGTGGAGTTTCTTGTGCACTCCAATTATCATGAAATGAAAATAAGAGGGGCTTGGTTCAATAGGCCTTCATTAAGGTAGACTCAAGCTAATAGATGGATCCAAATGCGGGCATGCACCATAAAAAGTTTGCAAATGAAAAGCTTGATGCATGCTCTAGACACAACCTCTGTTGTTGATCAAAGAATATGCCCATGTACTTAGCCATAGGGTCATGGAATGAATAAGGAAAGTTTGCATCTGCCTCCTTTACATGAGTAGTCTATTGACCAATATCCTCTTGGCCAAGGCAGCCACAAACGCCTTTCAGCTCCTCACCCCTATATTTTTCGAGAAAACCTTGTTACTGATCATTTGTTACCCATTTGTCGACGAGCCAGCCCTCTTGGAAATGTGTGGTAGAATCTTTAGTTTCTGAGCTGTAAGAGTCAGAGACGGGAGGGCCTACTGAGACTTCATGGCAGGGAGCTTTCTACAATAATAAGTAATCACAAACATTGCTTGGTCCTTCAACTCCAGGTTCTTCTTGAAAGTTTTACTGTTGGGAGCCTTCTCCCCACTAGCTGGTAAAAATCTCCTCCTGAACTTCCGCGACCATCTCTTCCTCCTTTGAATAATACGAATCACAGATTGGAGGATGGTCTTGGTATTGTTCTCCATGTGAAAGGTGTGAATTGTGACTAGAGCCTCTTTTTTGAGCTCTTGGTCGACCTCCTTTCCTTGTGCAGCCTCCCATGAATGAGATTGTGGTGGCTCTGCCTCACTTGACTCTCCATCAGAGTCATATACATCATGAGAAGGAGAAACATCAAGCTCGACTGAATAAGCACTCTAAGAGTTTATTTTCATCTCGATGATTTTTCCTTCTTCTCTTTCTTTCTCATTGGGCAAAGCTTCTTGATGTGAGTAGGTATCTTCTTGGAATGGATTCTCACGCACATCTTCAGCAGGGTCACTAACCTCGAGAATGTCTTCATCAATAAAATATGTGCAACAATCTTCAAATAGAGCATTCAATGGATAAAATCTTTTGAAATATTGATAGAATGTTGTACGAAAACATTTCAAGGAAGATATGCTGCCACGAGGTATCATTTTAAACCAAACTCTAGCATCTTCCTCTAAAGAATACATAAGCAACTTCATTTCTACATCTTCAAGAAAAATACCTTGTTGTTCCATGCATTCATGAAATTTTTTGAGGTGCTGGTCAGGCCTTCCATCCGTGCTCCCACCAAATCTAAGCAAATAGGTATACCATTCATGAAATGAAGGAACATGATTTGGATACCCCGCGATAGTAGAAAAATCCATTGGGGCAAATTTGTTGGCAAGGAATGCAGGAAGGGCCATCTCGAAAAATTCCCTATATGAGTGATTTCAACTTGAAAGGTAGGGGAAATTTTCGACTGCTGTAGCATCAGAGTGAGTATGGGGCTGCTTGAAAGTCAGGATGATCAAATATAGATATGGATAGTGGAGTCGCTAGGATGTTTACCATAAAATTGGCAGTGGAGTCACCAAGGTGAGAGATATTCAACCCACACTTCCCTTGCTCACCTAACAAAGGAAATGTAAAATTTTTGTTGTACACAGGGAAAATATTCTAATCTATTCCCAGGTAATGGCGCCAGAAAGATGTTGTCACTTCAAATCGCACCAGCAACACAAGTGCTGCAGGAGATAGAAAGCCCACATAGAGACAACCTCTGGGTTGATTGTAGACCAGTGCCTAGGACATCTTAAGTAGAGGAGTGCATGGAAGATTATGAGTGGGGTTTCTTGTGCAATCCAATTGTCACGAAATGGAAATAAGAGGGGCTTGGTTCAATAGGCCTTCATTAAGGTAGACTCAAGCTAATAGAAGGATCCAAATACGAGGGGGTATATTGGGGAAATCTCAAAGAGAAATGGCTTCTTCTGGTGGCTGAAACACAACAATGAGACAACTCAATACTAAAGTTGTAGTAATGGTGGAGAGTAAGAGAGGAAGGAAGGAATTAGATGCTTAGGGCTGTAGCAAACAGAATCCTCAACAACAATGTTCCAATAGAAATATGGAAGAGGAAGGAGGTGGAGTGATAGAAACAGTGGAGCAAAAGAAGGTTTCAGGCCCAATATAATATGGGTATCATTGTCTATTGACAGCATATGTAAATCTGAGCTAACCCAGGTACTGCAGGTTAATCAAATACACTAGTAAATCTATAATTTATACAGGTATTGTATGCTAGTGAATAACATAAGTAAATTTGGAATATGCTACAACATAAGTAAATCTTTGCTCATATTGGTACTGCAGGTTAATCTAATAACATAAGTAACTACAGGTATTGTAGGCTATTGAATAACACAAGCAAGTATGTAATACACAAAGGTGTTGTTCTCTTATTTAACAGTCGAGATAAATCCATGAATCAAAGAGAAACCAATAGCTCATTACACCATTTCAGAGGAGGAAAAACATATTACGAAATGAGATTACAGATGGGAAAACATACTACACATTGATCATGTTTGGAATCAACAGGGGGTGTCATCAATCCAATATAAGTCCAACACACCAGTCCTTAACATCTGACACAACATCAATCAAGTCCCCCATGAATAAGCAAATAGAACCAAAATCGCATCTCACAATTTAGACCTCTTGGGTGAGAAATTCTGGAACCTGTAATAAGTGTTCATTCCCCCTATTTATAAGAAGAGGGGGAGATTGGGTTACAATTACAAAAATGTCTTAACCAAAGCTCCAGCTATCCTGTTAGACTAGTTGTCTCAGTCTATGTAAGTCTTTGTTTCCCAAAATGATTACAATTGGGATTCAATCCCTTCTTGGAAATAAAGAAACTACAAAATAATGATAAAGAGAAGGAAAACATACAGATGATGGAGGAGGTGTCCCTCTGCTATTCCTACGGAGGCCCCTGGTCAAGCCACATCTCTGTCATTATGCACTTCCCCTGCTGCTCGACCGGTTTCCATCAATTCTTCCATAACTGCCTAAGTAGCTCGTTCACTGGAGTAGGGAGTGGGTCGATTGTAAATGCCTATCTCGACATTCCTTTTGCTGTGTGTTGGAGTGGAGTCCTGTGCTGAACCATTAAGTTTTTACAGATCCCCCTATACTTGCTTCACCGCTGCGCCATGCTTCCTTCAATGCCCCAACTGTTGACTCATCCTCCTTTAAAAGCTCTGTATTATGCTCATGGTCTACCTAGGGATGCGTTTACGATGTAACATGAAGTCTTTCGGGGCGGGCCTTTATCACTGAAATATCACGAAACAATCACGTTCTAATTTCCCCTTAGGCCCCTTTTGGTATAGCCCCTTTTGTGTTATTTCCTTCATATGACCATGGGCCGCGACCAAGTACTGAATCCCCGGGCACTAAGGCCTTCCGACCTATGTTTGGGGGCCTATTTCCTTTGTAGCACAAAATCCCGTAATCCCGACGGGTTATAGTGTTTTACCTGTGGTGTTTCCCTTTACCATTATGATCATCGATCTGCGGGATAGGGCCCACCAAAGATATCACAATCACAACCCCAGAAAGGGGGACCTTTTACCTTATTTCTTGGCGTTGACCAACTGTCTAAACGTGGGAGATTTATAGGCCAGGTCACATAATATATCGCGTCTAGGAGGATCCCCACTTATCGCAATCGCAGGCCAGGAGAGCCTGAAGTGTAGGAGTGCCTTAAATCGTCGATCTACGGGGGGTGATTTCATTATTGCCACGTGTCACTCTGTGAGTGGTGACACGTGTAACCCAAAAAATGCCCCCTATAGGAACTCTGAAAACGCCAAAACTAAGTGATATGTGTCCCCCCTATGGCCACGCCACCTTCTGTACTGCCACGCGGAGGAGAGAGAAAGGGTCACCCGACCTTGGTTTTTTCATGAAATTCCTTTGTTAAATAGAATTGGCCCCTCCCCGATGATTTAACATTATATCGCAAGTTGGCGAGATCGCAAGGTTTTTAAGGTTAGAACCTCGTTGCCACACTGATCGCCTATTTGTCGGTATGTGGGATTTACTGTGATGTTGTGGGATTGTGGGATCACGGTACTGTGGGATAGCGATACTGCGGGACTGCGATATAGCCGATATGCAGGATTTACTCCGCTCGGGGGCCCCTCTAATGTGCTCTTCTCTTTCATTTCAAGGCAACAAAACCCCCATCTTCAAACTGCTCTAACTTCTAATCTAGAAGTCCATTTTTGGACTTCTATATATCGTTGGAAAGCTTATCACGAGCACTATGTAGTGGAGAGGGTCCGATTTGACTTTGGTAGATGCAGTGGCTTAGGAAATGGCTTCAACTTCACTGCTCCTTTGCATTCTAGGCAAATGATAACTTGTAAATAAGTAAGTGACAACAATAACATATGTGTTTTTGTTGTTGTTGATTACTTCCTTAGGATGGGAATTTTGGCACCTTGTAAGAAGATTGTCGTAACAAAATCCACTCTTAAGTTCTTCTTCGAACTTATTTTTTTTCACTTTGGGTTTCCACAGACCATATTTCTTGATAGCAATAATAGGTTCCTTAGTATTTTTTGGTTTAACCTTTGGTCCATGATGGACATCAAGCTTGACCAAATCCACTACCTTCCATCCCTAGATTTATAAATAGAAAATAGTGGTCAATAGGATTATTATAGATTTCTTTAGAGTATACAATTCTGAGTATCCACATACACTTGTTGAAAGCCTTCCATATTTTCAACATAAATTCGACATAACTCTTCAATTTCTATTGGCCACAAGCCTTTTCAAGTGTGCTTGGTGTCCCAACAATTGGCACAAATTGTTGTAGCTATATTCATGGTATAACACATGAAGATACCTCCTATACTCGGAACAAGATAAGTAAAGAAACCAATTTTGAGGAACGTATCTGACAAATTCAACAATGAATTCATGATATTTTGTAGAAAGTTGCCAACTCCAAGTACAAGTAGATACACAATCCATTGGGTTCGACATAAGTTTCAGCTTGGTGACGAGTTATGGTTGGACTTGCATAAAGGACAGTTGACAAACTCCATAAGAAGCTCATACCACTTTGACACGAGCCTTACACTATCACTAAGGCTATGGGTGATAATTCTTTTGAGGATAGCCATAGGATGATTTATATTACTTCAAAGATAGATATATGTTAAGATGATTTATGCTTGATGGGGTGTAGGCATAGAAAAAGTTCCTTTAAAAAATTAAAAGAAATGATCACACCATTACTCACATAAGTTATTGTGATATTCTACTTGACATTAGATAGCTATACAAGATTTTTTAAAAATTGACATTTTTAGAATTTATTTTATATCAAAGTATGTGGATTATTATGTCTAAATTTTTTAGATATTACACCGCTCTAATATTATTTCTCTTATGACTAATTTTTTTAAATATTATCACTTTAATATTATTTCTCTTATGACTAATTTTTTAAAATATTATCTCTCTAATATTATTTCTCTTACACAGTCCAGGTTCGAGAGGTGAGAAGACCATTGCAGGTGGGCCATATCTCTGCCTTTCTTGTTTCTTGCTTGTTTTATAGTCCTCTCTACCTTGGATTTCCATAACCCAAAATGTTTTTCTATCCATTTGGGGGATGAAATTTCCTCCACTAATGCGGGAGTGGGAGGGGGAAGGGGAAGGCAGTTGAACTCGTGACTCTTGTAATCAGTCTCAATCTCAAACCATACCTAGATGCAAGCAAAAACGAATACGAGGGATGAGATTCGAACCCCACCACTGTGGTTGTTGTGATGGTGTTGTTGAGGGAGTTAGGACGAAAATGTGAACCAAGATGGATTGAAGAAAACTCCACTGCGTGTTGCCAATGCGTTCAGGGATGGAACAAGAGGTATGCATTCAATATGCCTATTTCTGAATTTGATGGCCCCCTATTATCTATTATTGGTGTTGTTGGTATCTATTAAGGACAAAGATGAGAATTCTTTTCGCTTATGTTCCTGTACTTCTTGGAGAAATGCTCCTTAATCATGGTCTTTCCTATGCCCTTTTTTTACCAGGAAAAGGTTATATTTTTATTCAGGTATATTATTCTAAAATACTAGACCTATTCATCTCTAGACGTTGCCTCTAAAAAACTATGCATATTTTGCTTCATTATGTTGTTGCATACCTCTAGGTAGGCTGGTGTACAGTTTCGATCCAAAAAATTTAAACAATCCTCTCATACAAAAAATGTACATTCAACTATGAGAAATAAAAAAAGAATCCAAGAGTTCACTAATCAAAAGAAATGCAAGTGGGAATATTTAGTGTGCAACCCATTTAAATATTCTTAAACAATTCACTCCCCAGGCTAAAGCTCGAGACCTTTTGACAGGAGATCTGCCCCTTGACTTCTTTCTCTGAAAATGTGAGCAAAGGCGACTTGGGTAAGCCCCTCAACAATACCAAGAATTTCCTCATTAGTGATGGTAGATATTTGTAGAGTATACTACATATTGATTCATTCTATAACACATTGAGAATTGTCAAATATTAGAAATTCTAAAACCCCATATTTTGTTGGCAGAGTTTAGATAAGCTTTAGTGCCATCAACTTAACCTTGTTGTTGAACCCTTTACCAATGCCTACCATAAATATGATTACATGAGACTCAATGGTATGCAAGGTGCTTCTTGACCCTCCCAGTATGGCTCACCTTGAGAGGCGCCATCAAAATAGGACTAACGCTTTGAGCGATCAATTCTGTGTTCTGCAATAGGAATGGAGTGGGACATAGGACTGGAGTGATGACTTTTTTCTCAAAATTTTTGTCATTTAGTGCTTACCGAATACCCTAATCAGTTTAATGATAAGGCCCTAAACTCTCTAGTAACAGGGTTCGTACACCATTTATGTAGGGCATTATAATTGGTGTTTCCACAACAGGGATCTCTTATATCTGTGATACCTTCCAATTCTTTCCAAACCAATTTAGAGTAAATACAATCCAAAATTAAATGGCAGTTTTATTCTTCATTTTCCATACAAAAGTTGCACCATCCTGCCTTTATATTTATTCTCTATAATATATATGAACAATTACTTTATGGTTAAGGAGTAGCCACATAAAAATACAAGTTTTGGAAGGACAATGACCACCATCTAGTTGGTTGTTGAAAGCCATATGTGCCCAGGGTCTTATAGCCTATCCAAGGTGTATTTATCCCCGAGGGATTTATTGTCCAAACCAAATGATCCTTCACATCTCTTACTCTAATGTGACTATCCCTGAGATTTTCGACATAAGTATTCCACATTTCAGAATCCTCCTCATTGAGCCCAAGATATCTGGCAGATAACAACTCTTGTTGCCAGATTGTAGTCATCTCCTGATCTGCAACTTGATTTAAGGTATACATCCTTATGTTTCTCAGATGCTGAATATGTGAGGAGGAAGCCTGAAATTATTGTCATTACCAATCCAAGAATCCAAGCCCACTTGAGCATTTGAGCCTCTTCTAACACACCAGAGAAAGACAATTCCCTATCAAAGTAAAAACATGTAATACTGCCTCAAAATTACAAAGATGTTATGAGAATTTTTTATGGGGCTTCTAATCCAAGCTTCCACTAAGTTTGGATATATGTATTTTTCCTTTACAATAGAACACCAGAACCCTTTCCCCTGTACAAGCCTCTAGGCACTCTTTGTTGCCAATGCCTTGTAGAAATGAAATAATTTTTTAAGGTTGTAGCCCCCCAAGGTCTTTGGGACTACTAACTGTTAATCTTAACATGTACTTTGCTTAGGACAATTACTTCATGAGCCCATTCTTACTTATACCATTAGAAATCATATTAGTCATTGACTTGTAACAGTAGCTAATGAAAGGACATTCAACATTAATGCAGAAGGCAAGCTAAGACAAGAGAACACAGTAATTGGCATAAGCCAAGGAAAAACCCCAAGATGGGAAAACCCTAGATCAATTCTTCTTATTATTCAATTGTTCAACAGACAGAGAGTGTACATCAATTCAAAGTCAAAATTGACTTGGAAAACTCTGACCTTAGGTAAATAGATGGCCTGTTTACAGTTGCAATTGTAGAGCTGTCACATAATGTCCTCTGAAGATGGTGACATACGCTGCTGCTGCCCAAGGGTTCTATGCAAACTTATGAGCTTTAGTTAGGGCATTTCAGTGACCCTAATTCAACTCCAAGATGCTGTGATTCTTTGTTCAAACTAACAACCCTTCAATGTTGCCTTCCTGCACTATGTAGGCCTTGGAACCATCACAAGTTACTTCCACAATGAAAATATTTGTTACAATATTGTATGCAGCCTACCTAGGGTGTGAAAACACGTTGATTCAACATTCACTAACTTTGAACATCAGCGGCTTGATGTAGGTTAACTGCGGCTAGGGTAAACACTCCCAAAGAAGGTTTATCGACTCTCATAATAGTTCCCAACAATAGTGCTATAGAAGCTCAGCCTTGCGGCCCACTAAATAGAGATGATAGATCATAAAACAAACATACAAATACATGAACTCACCTATGCTCCTGCGTCCTAAGATGGCCAAAATTCCTCTGCCATAAATCATCTTAAATCAACCCTAAAACACATCCTCGTCGACCCAGACATCTGCTACCTTTCTCTGCAAGACATCTGCACATAAGAGGAAGACAATCTTCTCCCCAAACTTGCTCTAGCTACCTCCTTACCCTAGCCTCATATATGCTTCCCTATTTCATGTATAGGTGCTAATAAGATATCTACTCTCATGAGGTTGGAGAACACCTATATATATACAAATATACATGAGATTTGTGGAGGCAAATTCAAATTTCAAATTTTCAATTTTCCCGCCTTAATAAGGTCATGTCTTGTAGAATTTCTTTTAAGTAAATAAATATTTTCCCTTATCCAAATTTGGTGACCTGAAGGTCAATTTTGGACCTCTCAAAAAGAGGAATTCAATGCCACAACAATCTTCCCCAAAGGAGCAGACCAAAGTGGAATTTGTCCCTAGTTTCCAATTTTAACACTCCTTCTCAACTGGGGATAATTCCACCTGTTAAACCATCGGCCATTGTCATTGATCATAAAGCCATCTTGTCACCATGAACCATCCCTGAATCTCATCTTTGCTTTGCTCTGCTATGCTGAAAACTGATGTAATAATGAAGAATAATTGATCGAGAGTGAGTCACAAGACATCACTCTTCACTGACAAAACTCAGTCCAGAGGTAAAACCTCAATCATACTTGATCCCTTATCAAGTTGAATAACACCGTGCATTCTAGTCATATGGAGTACGGTAGTACCCGATGCATCCATCGATAGCTCTATGGTCCCTAACCACTTTTCCCAACTCATTGGCAAGATGAGAGGTACTTCCCATGTGTCCCAGACTACATGGGCAAGATGATACAAAATCAATAGTAGGGAAGGAATGTATCACATCCTGCTCACAACCACACATAGGAAAAGGACAAACCACATCCTACAATCACACATCACAATCACACATAGGGAAAGGACGAACCACATCCTACGTATGCAAATCACCGAGAGTAGGGAAAGGATGAACCACGTCCTACAAACACAAGTTATAATCACATGTAGGGAAAGGATAAACCACATCCTACAAACACAAGTCACAACAATCAATCGTAGGAATGATCCTACATGTGGGGAAAGGATGAACCACGTCCCACTGACATGTCAACCAACAATCGTATGGAATGAACATCCTACATGTGGGGAAAGGATGAACAACCTCCCACTGACATGTGAACATATGCCTACATGCATCTCTCACTAGGGCATCTGCAGGAGAAGGTGAACAACTCATCCTGCTCATATGCCATAGGAGAAGGTGAAACACTCATCCGATGCATATGTCATCAACAGTAAGGAAAGGTGAACCACTCACCCCAATTACAAGTGCCATCAATCATAGGGGAAGGTGAACCACTCACCCTTCACACATGTCAACCACCATGGGGTATCACAAGGGAAGGTGAACCACTCACCCTGTACACAACGCATCACTAGGGGAAGGTGAACCACTCACCCTATGGTTGCTCATAGCTCAATAGATACCCCAAGCCCCGAGGAGCTCCCAAAGCTCAATGTTCAATCTTAACCAAAGATCCCTTCATATGGGGAATAGTGCCATGCAGCTTTCTGAAAATCAAGACTAGATCTTGGTGATGGTATCAGATCATCAATGGGAACTTCATAGCTCCATCTGGATGCATATATATGTATACAAAGCAAAACATAATGATTTACAACAAAGATCTTGGCAACACTTAGTAATCCTCTGCTTCTTACATATCTTGATGAAGAAAAATTTAACTGATCTTACTCCCTCTTACTTAGGGAGACCACAAGCCTAAGCTTGTCTTTCCAGAGTGCAAAATGTCCATCAGGCAACCTTCTCATCATGAGATCTATCCACCCAAACATGCCATAAAACTAGAATGTCCTTTGATGTACCATATAAAGTGGTATTTGGTGTCAACATGTGAAACACTGGCTTCTTTGATTCCTATTCTGTAATATACAACAATATGTGCATAAATGATTTGCTGAAGAGTTTCCTTAAATTCATACATTCGGCTTCAATAGTGCTTTAAAGTAACAGACTTCAGACTTTAATTTATTTAGGAAGTAAAGGTGGTCCTCAACATATATATAACACTTAGATGTGCTCTTTTCATTTATTGTAATGTCAGATCAACACTGTACGTTTAGATAATCTTAATGAGAAACTTATCCAAGATACATGGCTTGACCATAAATCGACTTACAGCCTTTGTATCAAGGTATAATCCAGTGCCCCCATGCATAGTCTATATTTGGATCAACAACTGCTGCATTTTACAACTTTTAATGCCTAGGAACAATGCTAGAACTTACATATTAAAATTACCTCTTTTCATTTGAAAATGAGAGGATTATCATTTGATGGACAGACATCATTAAAACATTACAAATCCCTCTGAATCCTTGCTTTAGGAGATCATCAATCCTATGTCAAATATTATCATGCTGTAAGGAGGTGATGTGACAACAAGTCTTTATGAATACTTTTGAATGTGAAACTGTAAAACCAACCTTGCATAGATACCTTCTGTAGTTTGCCAGAATAATGGGATGCTGGATTTAATTCTGAATCAATACCCTTGATGCCAGTCAATACAACAAATGCAATCTTCTTCTCTCCTGAAAGCAGGTGCTAATGAAAGTGATACACATTCACAAATCTGCAAAGTAAACACTCTTACTGCCATATAGACTTTGTACCACAAACCTTGATGCAATTGTTGTTATTACAGACAGAACCTCCTATTGCAAATCAGGACTGAATATTGAAAGACTTGCTCAAGATGACATCCACAAGAGTTGAACACTTCTCAACAAGTCATGAACTCTAGCTTATTGATAAGAGGTTTCTTGCATACCTCCACAAATGATCATCCTGAGAAGATGCCAAAATCAGAAGATAAGGTATCCAAGATTTACAACTGTCTTGTTCAAAACTTCGATTTTGAACATGACTATAATACTGTCATCGATATACATGTTTTACAAAATGCTGAACAGACCATAAGAGATGTTGAGCTTCCATTCATAGAGAACTGCCTCACATAGCAGACCTTACGTCACAAATAATAGTAAGGCTTATAATAGCTTCAAATATTCAAACTTCCAACATGATCGCTTCTACTATGATCTTTTCCTACTGACATAATCTTAGCTCTGTCACTTAAAGCTTCCTCTTAAAGCTGAAAGATAATTGATTCAATTACAAGAATCAAATGCTTTCACCATTGGATGCCTGTTGCTATTCTTCTTTCCAAAAATGTGCAATTCAGGGATGAAGATGATCAACACTCACTTCTCTATAGTGCCATAGAAATATGCCCATTCCAATATTGTTCTACCATACCACTATGATTCACAAATGATCTATGTGTCAATGCCAAATGCATAGAACTAAATGATGATCTCAGAGGACATATAATTGTAGAGGTTACTGTGAATTGATTATATATATATATATATGGCAGAGAACCATACTTAAGTCATGCATGATAAAAACCAACTCATAGGGATACTTTACGTACCGTGATGTAGAGGAACGGAGCAAGATGTAGAATCGAAGCCCATGCAATTTTACCAAAAGCGAAAGTCTTGTATCTGAGAGCACGTCCCTCCTATGCTGCTGAGAGTAAGGTAATGAGCCTAATGATCCCTCATCCTATATGAGTCTTGGATTCTCTCCAATTTAGACACAAGATTAAATTAAGTCCTTTTGAAATGAAATGGAACTCAGAACATTAGGAGAACAAGTCTACATCTTTTCTAGTCCTCGTAGGATCAAAAGAGAGTGTTACGCTAAGATGAGAATAGAAGATCTTGATCTTATGCCCAAAATATGCTTCTAGATAACTAGATTCAGAATCTCGATTCATTTGTTGACTATCTTTTACGGGCTATCAACGTGGTATTTAATTATAAAATAATGCCATAGGATTTTGTGCCAAGAATAGAAGATAAGGTTGATATGGTTGCCAGAAGGAAGGCCTTGAATGCCTTACAATACTAGAACTGTCCCTTCACAGTTTGATAAATTCATTGATTAAAAATGATAAAAGATGCAGATCTTGGAGGTTTTTGATTTAACCTTTACTTATACCTTTGCTTAGTTTGGATTAGGACTGTTTCCTTTGAAGTAGAAAATGAGGATGCCCAAAACCTTCGGTTTGTTATCCTTTCAATGCCTGCAAATCTACTTAAGTGATCATCTTTTTTGAAACTTGGAGAAGCCACAGGTCCGTGTTCCATATAATTGATACTTCAATATGATCAATAAACCTCTTTTCTTGCCAAACCTTGCCTCGCTCTTTCCATAGCTGAATGTGGTCTTGCTAACATAAAGTCTTAGACACCTTTCTTCCAAATTCGATACTAAAAGCAAAGATATAAATTCATCCTGCCTTTGCTCCTAATTAATGCAACAATATGAGGAGAGTGAAGTCTTTCTTACACTTATAGATTATGCCAAATGTGCAATCTTACTTCTAGACTTTCAGAGAGAGGAGATCATGAAGTCTTGTCAACAAATCTTCCGAGTGATTGCTTTTTGCTCTTACTTGGGCTTGTCTCCTACTGAGCTTCAATACCATGTTAATTTTAACATGTTCTTTGCTTAGGAAAATTACTTCATGAGCCCATTCTTACTTATACCATTAGCAATCATTAGTCATTGATTTATAATAGTAACTGATGAAAGAACATTCAACATTAACGCAGAAGACAAGCCAAGACAAGAGAACACAGTAATTGGCATAAGCCAGAGAAAAACTCCAAGATGGGAAAACCCTAAATCAATTCTTCTTATTATTCAATTGTCTAGCAGAGAGAGAGAGTACATCAATTCAAAATCAAAATTGACTTGGCAAACTCTGACCTTACGTAAATATATGGCCCGTTTACAGTTGTAATTTTAGAGCAGTCACATAATGTCCTCTGAAGTTGGTGACATATGTTGTTGTTGCCCAAGGGTTCTGTGCAAACTTTTGAGCTCTAGTTAGGGCATTGCAGTGACCCTAATTAAGCTTCAAGACGCTGTGATTATTTGTTCAAACTAACAGCCCTTCAACGCTGCCTTCCTGCACTATGTAGGCCTTGGAACCATCACAAGTTACTTCCACAATGAACGGATCTATTACAATATTGGATGCAGCCTACTTAGGGTGTGAAAACACCTTGATTCAGCCTTCACTACCTCTGAACATTAGCGAACTGCTTGTAGGTTGACTGCGGCTAGGGTAAACACTCCCAAATATGGTTTATCGACTCTCATACTAGTTCCTAGCAGTGATGCTATAGAAGCTCAACCATGCGGCCCACTCAACATAGATGATAGATCATAACACAAACATACAAATACACCCAACTTGCCTCTCCTCCAGCATCCTGATCTGGCCAGAAGTTCTCTGCCCTAAATCATCTTAAATGAGCCCTAAAACACCTCCTAGTCGACCTAGACATTTGCTTCCTTTCTCTGCAAGGCATCTTCACCTAAGAGGAAGACAATCTCCTCCCCAAACTCGTGCTAGCTGTCTCCTTGCCCTAGCCTTATATCCGCTACTCTATTTCAGATATAGGCGCTCATAGGATATCTACTCTCATGAGGTTGGGGGACACCTATATATATATATACAAATAGACATGATATTTGTGGAGGCAAATTCAAATTTCAAATTTTCAATTTTCCCCGCCTTAATAAGGTCATATCTTGTAGAATTTCTCTTAGGTAAATAAATATTTTCCCTTATACAAATTTGGTGATCTGAAGGTCAATTTTCGACCTCTCAAAAAGAGGAATTCAATGCTACAACAATATTCCTCAAAGGAGCATACCAAAGTGGAATTTGGCCCTAGTTTCCAATTTTAACACTAACTCATAGTGAATCTATAACTGAGTCTCCTCATTGACTCTAGTACTTCTTTGGGAATCCAAGAAAGGGAGGACTAATAAAGTGGAATTACCTCAATAACTGGTTTCACTAATAGCAACCTTCTCCCATTGGAAATCCTTTAAGTGTACCAAACAATCAAGTTTTTCTTGACCTTTATACTTAACCACTGCCAATTCTTCTTTTGTTAATTGTTTGGTTTAAGGGTAAAGCCAAATTTCTTTAGACTATTATCTAACTCTAGAAATTGTCGAGGAAAGAGAGTATTGATGTACTCTTGATCTTCACCAGATAAATGTGCAAAAGAGATGTGATATTTCTCCATATTGGTCTGCATTCCTGAAGCAAAACAAAAAAGTTCTAAAATATCCTTTAATTTTGTTGCATCCCTTCTTTTTCCTTCCAAGAAAATCAAATATCATCAATAAAGAGGAAGTGTGACAGTATACAGGAATTTCCAGTTTTTACCTTCCAATCACTCCAGTTGAGTGTGCTCTTTCAAGGCCCTAATTAATCATTTTGCCACCAAGAGGATTAGATGAGGAGAAAGTGGACAACTTTTCCTAATACCTCTCTCAGGTATAAAGAAATGGGTTGCAGATCCATTTATAAGTACAATATAAGAAACTAAGGAAATACAATTTAATACCCAAGTCAGAAAAGGAGCTTCACTCTGTCATAATCCTTTGAGAGATCAACCTTCAATACCATAACCCTCAACTTTTTAATCTTAATGGAGTGTAGACCTCTTTTAGCAATGCCAACTACTTGATCTATTTGTCCACCCTCCAGAAAACTGAAGTGTTCCTCAAAAACAGTGTTATATAAATTGGTCTTAGTCCTTCGGGCAATTAATTTTGTGATGATCTTATACAATTGCAAAGAGAGATCGGTTTGAACTGGTCAATAGAGAGAGGGTTGTCAGAGTTGGGAATAAGTATTATTAGCATCTTGTAAATAGAACCCAATTCATTTACAAGCCTTCTAAGAGCTTTTCCCATGAAGTCTAAGCATCCCCCAAAAAATTTACACGGAATCCATTAGGACCTGGAATTTTTCCTCTTCGTAAGATGTGTAGTACCTCTAAGAGCTCTTTTCTCCCAACCTCCTCCATAAGGGATTAATTATCCTGAGAATCAACAAAACCGAGAACAAAAGATGAGATTCTAAGAATTTCTGCAATGGGAACTTGTCTTTTTGCCTTGTAGCTTTTATCAAAGATTTGAACACCTAATGCTGCAATTTAAACTGTTACAATCTATTATACCTTAATGATATTGTTTTCAAAATATATAGAATAAGTTGGTTGCAAAAGATCAATTTGGGTTGGATTATGCTTGAGTTTCAATTTATTAGAGAAAATTACATGTCCAGATCTAATATGACTCATACTTGAGCAACTCATATGATTCAGACTTGAGGTTGACTTAGCAAAGCCAAAGAGTAAGAGGATGCATACTCAACAAACACTAAGGTTAAAATTACACGGAATCTCAAAACAAAATTTGATTTATGTGTTGGCCGAGTATTAAGATTAAACACTACAACTATGGAAAAATCTGCCAAATCTCAACAAATTTCACCAATTGTGACATTTCCAAATAGGCTTGTTTTGCACCAACTTCTGAGTAGATTTGTGTAGTAATCATTGAGCTCTATGAATCTTTGAAGGAGAAAATATGCAAGAGACGGTTGATTCCTAATTAATTTTTCTTTCATATCAATTCTAATCTTTAACAAAATTTCAATTTTAGTTGATTCTGTAGTGATCTGGGTCATGTTATAAAATGGAAATAGGGGAAAAGGTAAGAAAATACCCTTCACAGATTAATTACCCACATTGGATTTGTCTTTGTAGGATGCTTAGCTTTCTGTCCTAGTGGTTTGAGAGAGCCATAGAATTATCCATATCACATATAATCAGATTATTATCCCCTCAATATACCCTATTTACAGGGGCTAAATAAGAATCAAGTTAAATTCATCAAATCAATTATCATTTCTCATTTCTCCAAGCCCTTTGGAGATTGTTGTATATGTGGGATGGATTGGGTTTTCTCAAACAATATTGGTTTCTTGTATACCTTGTAGGTCATGCATGCTGCATGTTATTTTTAGAGTCCAATTCATCATCATGCCCCTATGCCAAGTCATTCTCTATGCTATGTGCCATTTGATTGCTAGTTGCACTTGTTTTACACTCCATGGTCACTGCTCTAGATTATTCTAATCTAGGATGGAGATAGGCACTATGTAAGGGAGTGGAATGAAGTGGGATCATCCTGTCTACCTTCCTCCCCTCTCCACCTTCTTCAGATTGATTGTTGAGAAGGCAAAGAATTAAGATGGAACAAATGTAGAGAAATGAAGCGGTGTGGGTGGTAAGGGTCAAGGTAATAGGGTGGAGCATAGAGCATGAAGTGGATTGGAGGTAAGTGGAGGGTGGGGGATGATGAAGGTCTTCGCCCTTCACCCCAAGTGAAGGTGAGAAACGATGAAGTATGGAGTGGGTGGAAGATGGAGTATGAAGTCAAGAGTGCAAAGAGGGTTACTATTTACATAAAGACCCTACTGATCTTATTAGAGTGCAAATATCAATGACTTTGTCACGAAGGGATCATCCACCCCTCTGCACCCACTTTGGATGGACTGTTGAGAAGGAAAGGACAAAGAATCTAAGGGATGTAGAGAAATGAGGTGGGGTGGCTAGTCAGGGTCAAGGTAATAGGGCAGTGGACACAACATGGAGTGGGTTGGAGGTAAATGGAGGTTTCCATAAAGGATTTAGGGTTCTTATCTAGTGGGTAGATATCAATGACTTTGGCATGAAAGGGCCTCACTGTAAGGGGTTTTATATATGCTCAAGGAGCACACACACTACTCCTCAATTCTTCAGATTTTCTGGTAGGCTTCTGGATCTGCTGCTATTTAACATAACTAAAAAACTCTGAAAATTGGATATGTAATGTTTGGGGCTAAAAGTGGTTCCATATGGGGAGTGCAAACCCCATTGTGGGGTGCTGAGAATCATAGATCTCCCAATCATGATCTACCCCTTGAACTTGAAAAGTTGCACCTGCATAAAAGATGTTTATGACAAATTGCTGCTCTTGGCTGGATGCCGTTTGATTTGGTGGGCACAATATGTGTATGCTCTGTCTTGATGTCGTTGTACATGTGAAGAATTTGGCCAAGGGAGCATGTGGGATTACTAATCCCATTGACATTAATATGTAACTCAGGGAATACCATGACACAATTTCAGTATGACAAATCCTGGCCTTTTACATTCTTTGACACAAGCAACCCCTTTTGTAATTTATATAAAGACTTAGATTGTACCACTGCCATCTTCTAGCACTTAATTAAAGAGAAAGACAAGAAAGTCTCAAAAATACATACATCAGTCAAAATGCCAAAGAGAAGCTCATAATGAAACATTCTGGAATAACCAACCAATGTTCAGACACTGAACTTGTTTAGATAGATAGTGCTCTCCTACCCTAAGCTAAACAATAAAAACACATATTATATTTCCAATGCAGTTGCCCACGGATCACATCAAAAACATGAACTCTTCCCTTATGTTTGACTATAATGTTATAAACCAAATCATGGCAGTCAATTACTTCCATAAGTATGCTAGTCCGTCAAATATTTTACTGCTGCAAAAGAGATGTACAATTCCAAATTTGCTTCTTTGAAGAACAAAGTTGCCACTCGATGCTCCTGCAGACCTGCATTTTTGCAAACAGAGTCCATCCAAACTTCAAAGGGATTTACATACGTTCCATTACCCATGGCATCGCTGGGGAGTACGTTGTGTACAATAACACCATAAAACAATGCAAACATGTTGTCCATGTCAACTCTAGCTCTCTCGAGCTTGAAAGATTTGTGTACCAATGAAATATTGGATACAATATCAAAAGTCTGCAGCAAGAAAGATTTGAAATTATGATGTTTCTCTTAAATGCGATTAAGCAAGTTCTTAATGGCTTGGGAAAATTTGAGAATTACGTCTTTTTTGCTTCAAAAGTCTTTCCATGCTCTGAAAGGAGTTTTTGGAGGTAATTTACTGCTTCCATACATAAATTATTGTGCCTTTCCATTTCATTATGTCTACAATGCTTGCTGTATTTTTAGAGATATGTTTAATTGATCTTCGACCAACGCAGGATTAGGAAAGAATATAAAATTAGGGTCCGCTAATTGAAGCCAATGAGCTCTATATTTATGACATTAGAAAATTTCCCTTTTTTAAGGTTCTACTCCAACTTGGCTATTGGCTGAACTTCCTTATTTTTAAAATCTAGAGATAGTTCACTCTTTCAAGAGATGATTGAAAGGTTTGAATTCCTAGATCCAAGGATTCCTTCTCTTTCAAAAATCTACTGATACGATCACTATTTCGAGCATTCATATATTCAATGATTTTTTCTTTTGAAAGAGTATTATGAGAGATCTCCTTGTTCCAAACTATTAGTTTGGATTTTTGAGATGTTGGAGTTTCTTTCGCATGATAAACATTTTGGATCCCACCACTTGATAATCTTGCCACAACTTCTAAATTTTAATAACGAAATTAGAGTGAGAGGGCCACATAAGCTCTAATTTCAAGGGGTCATGTGGTTTGTAATCATTTTCTATGATTAGAAGATCACCCAAAGATCTAAGAGGGCTTGACTTGCTAATGATTTGAGAGAGTTCCTCTATGGATGAGAGAATCTAAGTCAAAATCACCCTCTATCGAGTCTTTGTTAAGAAGAAATATGTGTAATCTTTCCATAAAAAAACCTTTCCCATTTATCTTTTTATTCCAAGTGAAATATCCATTTCTATGGGTAATGTCAATGTGGGAATTCTTTTGGATAAAATCATACAAAACTGAATTTGGATTTCCATACAGGGTGCAGCCAACCTTTCTTCTCATGCACCCCTATAACTATGTTCAACTCCCCACTAACAATCCATCGTAAGTTATTCAAGACTTTCTCTCTCTAGATAATAGATTCTAGCAGTCAGGCTTGAGGATTGTTAAAATAGGACCATAAACTGATAAACATTAGTGAGGTAGAAATGTTTGTCCCATATTTTGGAGGGCACCTTAAGGTTATCTGGAACCTAGATTTATTAACATCCATAACATCCAATATTTCCAAGGTCATCCATGTAGCTATCCCTCCACTTCTGCGCACTGGCCCTTATAGAGATTTCTTCAACATTCTTTTATATTCTCCTTTTGGTGTCTTCCATCCTGCTTTCATCAAACTTGGATTTTTGAATGAATATGATGTCTATTTTTACTAGGATGATCTTTCTATTAACTGATCTTTCTTTAACCTTTGGACACATGCCTCTTACATTTCATGATAGCATTTTCATGAGGATGCAAAGGACCAACCATTGGATTTGCATTTATTATATATGACATAATCATAGATGATCATTGAACATAATCATAATCATAGATGATCAGATTTGGTACTTAGCTCTTTATTCCACATGAATTGTGCAAAGAAAATTCTTACAAACAAAACGACATCATATTGTGTGGTAAAGTAGAGTCTCCATATACCTTGTCACTTATGCATGCTGCATGTTATTTTTAGAGTCCAATTCATCCTCATGCCCCTACGCCAAGTCATTCTCTATGCTATGTGCCATTTTGATTTGACTGCTAGTTGCCACTTGTTTTCCAATCCATGGTCACTGCTCTAGATTATTCTAATATAGGATGGAGATAGGCATGATGTAAGGGAGTGGAATGAAGTGGGATCATCCTGTCTGCCTTCCTCCCCTCTCCACCCTGTTCAAATTGATTGTTGAGAAGGCAAAGTATTAGCATGGAACATATGCAAAGAAATGAAGCGGTGTGGGTGGTAAGGGTCAAGGTAATAGGGTGGAGGATAGAGCATGAAGTGGCTTGGAGGTAAGCGGAGGGTGGGAATGATGAATGCCTTCGCCCTTCACCCCAAGTGAAGGTGAAAAATGGTGAAGTATGGAGTGGGTGGAAGATGGAGTATGAAGTCAAGAGTGAAAAGAGGTTTACTATTTCCATAAAGACCCGACCGCTCTTATCAGAGGGAAGATATCAATGACTTTGCCACGAAGGGATCATCCTCCCCTCCTTCCTCCCCTTTGCACCCACTTTGGATGGCTTGTTGAGAGGGAAAGGACAAAAATTCTAAGGGATGTAGAGAAATGAGGTGGAGTGGGTGGTAAGGATCAAGGTAATAGGGCAGTGAATAGAGCATGAAGTGGGTTGGAGGTCAATGGAGGTTTCCATAAAGACTCTAGGTTTCTTATCTAGTGGGAAAATATTAATGACTTTGGCAAGAAAGGGCCTCACTGTAAGGGGTTTTATATATGCTCCAGGAGCAGACACTCTAGTACTCAATTCTTCATATTTTCTAGTAGGCTTCTGGATTTGCTGCTATTTAACATAAATAAAAAACTTTGAAAATTGGATATGTAATGTTTGGGGCTAAAAGTGGTTCCATATGGGGAGTGCAAACCCCATTTTGGGGTGTTGAGAATCGTAGATCTCCCAATTAGGATCTACCCCTTGAACTTGAAAAGTTGCACCAACATCAAAGATGTTTATGACAAATTGCTGCTCTTGTTTGGATGTCGTTTGATTTGGTGGGAATAATATGTGTGTGCTCTATCTTGATGTCTTTGTACCTGTGAATAATTTGGCCAAGGGAATATGTGGGATTACTGATCCCATTGACATTAATACGTAACTCAGGTAATACCATGACACAATTTCAATATGACAAATCTTGGCCTTTTAGGTTCTTTGACACAAGAAACCCCTTCTACAATTTATATAAACACTCAAACTGTACCGCTGCCATATGCTATCACTTAATTAAAGAGAAAGACAAGAAAGCCTAAAAAATCTAGGGATCAGTCAAAATACCAAAGAGAAACTCATAATGAAACATTGTGGACTAACAAAAGTGTTCAGATAGTGAACTTATTTAGATAGATAGTGATATCCTACCCTAAGCTAAATAATAAAAACATATTATATTTCTAATGCAGTCGCTCACGGATCACATCAAAAACATGAAGTCTTCCCTTATGTTTGACTGTAATGTTATAAACCAAATCATGATAGTCAGCTACTTCCATAAGTATGTTGGTCCTTCAAATATTTTACTGCTGCAAAAGAGATGTACAATTCCACATTTTCTACTTTGAACAACAAAGTTGCCACTCGATGCTCCTGTAAACCTGCATTTATGAAAACATAGTCCATCCAAACTTCAAAGGGATTTACATATGTTCCATTACTCATGGAATGTTTGGGGAGTACATTATGTACAATAACACCATAAAATAATGGAAACATGTTGTCCATGTCAACTCTAGCTCTCTGGAGCTGGAAATATTTGTATACTGATGAAATATTGGATACAATATCAAAAGGTCGCAGCAAGAAAGATTTGAAGTTATGTTGTTTCTCTTCATGACATTCAATGTCAACCAAACAATCAGTATATTCACAATAGGCTGAGATGAATATTCATCTCCAGGCTACACTTTGATAGGCATATCTATACTCCAGGTTGTTTCTTCTCCTGGTCATTCATTCGTATGCACGAGGGTATGTGCACCATCCACATGAATTAATAAAATATATTGAATTTCCTTTGTTCAACCCTCTCCATCACTATAGGTTTTATTTCATGTTCAACGTGATGATGGGCTGGTGCTGGAATTCTTGTCTTACCACCATTCAAATAATCTGATTGTACAAGCAGATGTTCGCAATGCAACTTTTCTACATGTGTCAAAATCAAATCCATAACAAAGTAGATAAGTGATTAAGTCGTACATCACACCCCATCAATGTTTCTTTGATGCTGTACAGAACTACTGTTAAGGTCTCAATTCTCTTGGACCAAAGGAAAGTTGTCAATATCAATCAAAGGAGCCTGTTCCAGTTCTGATGTTAAGTCCTCTCTCCGAGTTGCTATTTTTTTGCCAAAACTTGTGAGTCTACTAGTTTATTGGATACTTTTTGAGAAAATTATTGTTGGGTTTTTATTGTTTAATTTTTTTGCCAAGTTTTTCCTAAGTTAACAATTTTAGATCCTTGTCGACTGAGTCTTTGCAACACTGATAAACACCTTAGGTGTATGAACTTAAAGTTTTCTATCTAAATATGCATTTTCTCTTTACTTCCTATTTCAAGAGCAAAGCCTTGTGTTTCCATGCTGAGACAAGGTTTTATATTATTTATTTCTTTGGAAATCCCAATAGGTTTTTTCTTCTTTTTTGGTTTGATAATATAAACCATTTATAAAGTGATTGAATATAGAGGAAAAATATTCTAAATTTGTGCATTTAAAAAACCACTCTCATCACTAGTTGTAAGTGTGACCTTGAAATCATTTAATTGTTGGAGATCATATGCACAACAAATTAAACATATATTCAGCAAATAAAAACATGCACAAGAAACACAGAGGTTTAACGTGGTTCACCCAACCAATCTGGGCTACGTCCACCAAACATAGGCATCAACAATCTTTATTAAGCAAACGAAGATTACAAAATTAATCAAATCCTCACAAACTCTCACACCCTCAAAACAATCCGTATGGATACCTGTTTTATAGCAAGGAGAATCTAACTGCCTCATAAATCCTCTCAACTCAAATTTAGGATGCATTAACTCCCTCCCAACAACCTGGAACTAATCTAGCAACAAATTCCTATTGTTATCATCTACTGAGATTTTTGCCTATTTTACATAAAACAAAAAATCTCAACAATCTCCACCTTGACAACAATTAGCCTGATGCCCTGTTTCTTTATTATTTTATCTTTTCTGCAGGCCAAGAGAAGCCAAACACCAGCGTAGCTTCTCTAACAAAACTGGTTTCATGAACATGTCTGCACAATTCTCCTTTGTATGCACCTTTTCAAGAGAGACTC
>APFE030589163.1:0-11612 GCA_000404065.3 Pinus taeda
ATTAAGAAATTATAGGTCCGATAGACCAATTTGGTCTCAGTGGACGTTAACCATCATCATCATCATCATCATCATCATTGGTGACTCATGGTATTGAGCCCATGGTATTACATGTAGTTGAAGCCCTTAAAAGGCTTGTGTATTCTCCATTGTAGGTAGCCATGGTTGAGCAGTGAAAGCTCAGGTTGTTGGCCGGCTTCACTGTGTTTTAGCCAAGGACAATAATAGATTTATTGTTGGTTGTTTTTTGCCCAATTGGAGTTTTCCAGATAATCATGGTGTACATGGTTTGAATGTGTATTTCTTGATTGTTATATTTATTTCTCTTGAACCCTAACAAGTGGTATCAGAGCTCTGGTTGGCAAGAGCCTTGGGTAGCTGCTCGAAATGTTCCCATCCACGAAGTGGTGGCGTTGGTTGAAGCAGTAGCTCATTGCACAAACCAGCAATGTTCGTTGAGTGATGGTTCGATGAGGAGCAAGAAGAAAATGAAGTCTGAAGGCTTTGCCAAGGCCTTGTTCGGTGAGGAGCAAGAAGAAAATGCAAGCCTTGGGAATATTTTTTAAAGAAGAAAATGCAGGCCCTGGGAATAGTTTTTGGAAATTTAAAAAATCAAGAAAGTCAGGTAATTCTTTTTTTTTTAAGAGAAATTTGTTGAAGGGGTTTTATGGTTAAAGAAAAATTTCTATTCTGAAATAGTAACATAAATTTTAAATAAAAATTCAGTTACAAGAGAAGGGTTAAATAGTGGGATAGGAGTCTTATAGGGTGAAATGCATGGTTAAACTTGCAGCAGTTCAAGCTGTGTGTGGGTCAAGATAGCAAAAAATAAAAATAAAATGGAAATTTTCATGTAAATGGGTATACGATTGTAAGACTTGGTAAGGCATGCGTACCCCAGTGAATCACTGGTAAAGTCTGAATGTCTACTTGGGTGATATGCAGATGCATGTGGTGGTATGATGAAGCATGCTGAACTAGGACAACTTGTGAGATTATCAAATACCCGAACATTGACTGAGTAGGGCCTGGAGGTGAGTGGTCGCTGGCTCACTTGGCAGATTTGGCCAGATTTGGCCAAGGAAAACCCAAAGTCAAGTTTAAAGGGGGGATTGTTAGATAAACTTGACCCTATGGTGGAGTTGAGGTTATGTCAACAGTTATGGTTAACAGCAGTGGTTTTGGGCACCTAGTATTGGTGACTCATGGTATTACATGTAGTTGAAGCCCTTAAAAGGCTTGTGTATTCTCCATTGTAGGTAGCCATGTTTGAGCGGTGAAAGCTCAAGTTGTTGGCCGACTTAGCTATGTTTTAGCCAAGGACAATAACAGATCTATTGTTGGTTGGTTTTTCCCCAATTGGGGTTTTCCATATAATTATGGTGTACATGGTTTGAATGTGTATTTCTTAATTGTTATATTTATTTCTCTTGAACCCTAACATAACACCGAACTTAAAACACCTCTGTGACTTGAAGGGACAAAAAATATAGTCGAGATCCATTGTTTTAAGTCTTAAAGGAGAAATCAATTCGGCTCTGTGATTCTGCAAGAGGTTTCGATTTTGTGTTTGTTTTTGAATTTTGAAAGGAATCATTCCAGATCAACAATGGTGTTCTAAGCAAGAGGATTCAGTTCAAGTCTTTTTATTTAGCAAAGTAGACCTATCCTTGCGGCTTTTTGTATGGCATCTCAAGACCAAATTCATTGAAGTATTGTGAGATCATGACTATTACTTTTGGCCATACAATGACATGCTAAGGTGAAGTCCTTTATCCGCGCGCACACACATATACATATTTTTTCTAGTGACTACTCTAAGAAGCTGACCTAAACAATAGACCAATCTTTGTGACTGTATAGTATGATAACTGATCAAACAATTGCCCTTAAAACTAAAGGAGGTATGTGTTGCAAGTGTTAAGTAGCCTATGTTTGTACATATTTCAATAGACTATAGATTGAAGATAGAACGTTGAAGATTTGTTATCTAATTACTTCAGTAAGAGTTCCGTGATTAATGTAAACAAGGCAGTGACATCAACACTTCGGGCACAATAAACAAGCCTTCAATGGAAAAAATTTGAAATGAAATAAGGGTTTCATCACTTAATGTTATTGCAGAACTACTTCAGATAAGGGTACGAAGTCATTGGGATTAAGACTTAAAGAAAGTTGACAAACCTACCACTATGATGAGAAGATTATCGAAGGACTAGTGGCAACTCTTGCATACTCGAAGGTATGATTGCTCTTGCAATTGTTTAGTGCTTGTGTTCTGAAGGAAAAGAAAAATGTTCTCATCTGGTGGCTAGTCTATGATGTATAAAAAAGCAAGGCCTTGAGCAAAGCAAAAAGTGTAGTATACATACTCACCATAATTTTTACAGTCATTACTATTCTTGAGTAAGTCTACTATAGTGAGGGTTTCCAAATTGATGAAGGTTGTAGTATCGTACCGAGGCATATATTGTATCATCAAATTTACTTGAAGATGTATTTTATCAGTTTATGTTAAGGGTTATTATTACATTAGAAGTCAAGCAACATCTATGGGCATAAAACATCAGCGATAGGTAGTAAGAGTTTTTCGCTGGGTTTGCATTGTCTTATTGGAAGCATATATTGACATGTTCTTTAAATGACAAAAGCTGAATATTTGTAGAAAGTATTTGCATCTGACTGCAATAAGGTTATCATCAACACTCAACCCTTCACCATTGGTATCTCCATCAGAAATACCTTTGTTCAACACTTCATAGAAGAAGTCACTTGGTTTTCAATTTATGTAAAATGGGTTACATATTAATGTACATCTGAAGCAAAATAGACAAGAATAATTTTAGTTGGAAATCATTGTAAGTGGGTCATTGTCCTTGGCACGGGATCTGCGACAAACACCCTCCAAAATTTTGCCTACACTTGAATTTTGGAGCCTACTGTGGATCTTGCGATTGGATGTTTCGTAGTCACTTCTTGGCCAGTAATGCTTTGTTAATATTTCCAGCTCCCTTGTTGGATTTCAAGTGTTGAAATCACTTGCTCAGACATGCTCATTTTGCAACAAGTTCATGAGCACATTCTTTTACTCAAGCTTAAACATGCATAACACAATCCATCAAGATAGTGCTGATGCAATTTTCAACCCATGTCGACAATTAGTGTGCACTGTCATTGACCTTCCCTCACTTTGGTTGTGTTTGTACTTCTAATTTGGTGAGTTTTTCAAACTATCGCTTTTGCGCACCTTCGCATTTGCGAGTGTAGTTTGCATGCTTTTGGCTACCGCTTTCACTTGATTTCAATTTGATTAGTGTCGTTTTCATGTTATCTTCACTCTGGCATGTGTCTCTTTCACTATCGTTCGCGTATTGCAAGTGTTGTTCACAATTTTCTCTTCATCTAGTAAATGTCGTCTTGTAGCGTGAGTAGTGTCACACAACACATGAAAGCTAGTTTTGGTGGTTTCAAGGGGTAATAATTGCATTAATGAGTTGTACTTAACATGTAAACATGTATCACACTCACTCTCAAAGTTTCAAGCACTGCCTCACAAGTGTCGTCACGGTCGTCGCAAAGTGCATCTTTAGTGTCGCACTTGTTGTGAGTCGTTGCAAAGTTGTCGCACTGAGGATGTTGTTCATGTGTCCTAGATGATCTATGTTGTTGTGTCATCAAGTGTTCTAAGTTTGTGATTATATTCAAGTCTTATCATTGTTCACATCAGCTTCATCAATCCCACACTTAGTCAAATTTAGAAAGCTCTCCGACCAAGCAACTTAGCCCCATTCGACCCTCCTAAACTACACATTGTGCAGTCTTAGCGCTTTAGCTACAACCATGCCTCTTGACACTGAGCAATGCACAATTCCTGCCTCCTAGGAATGCGCACTACGTAGTTTCATTGCTTAAGCTCAGACCTTGGCCTCCAAAACTATGCAATTCACCCCTCCAAGCTGGCCTCAACTGCGCATTGTGCAGTCTTTGACCTCAAGCCTATCCCTTGAGATCACGAGCTGCGTAATTACGTAATCATATGGCTTGCTCTAACTTCTAGAACTACGTAGTGGGCAGAATCATTGTTCAATCCCTCAGCCTGGCTCACTGAGCTCCCAAATTGCGCAATCTCCTTGCTCAACCTAGCATGAACTGCACATTGCAAAGTCTCAAGGCTCAAGCTTGAGCTGCACAATTGCGTAGTGACTGAACCTCTCCCTCAGCCTACCACCTGGTTCCAACTCAGTAAGTGGATTGTCATGCAACATCTTAAACTAGGGGATTATCGCACTGTTGTTGTCTTGTCATGAGTGGATTGCAGATGCAAGTACTCTATCATGCTATGGCAAGATGATGAAGAAGGAGATGGAGAAGGAGGACATGCTAGAAGACACCTAAAAAACTGAGGAGATAAGATGATCATAAGGCAAGAAGATGAAGGAACACTAGATTATAATAGAAGATGGAAGATCAAGACCACATTGGAGACTCCTTATCTTCAAGTCATAAGGAGGAGGAAGAAGAAGATCATGCACCATCTTTTCAAAAAGACAAAGAAAGCAGTAGCAAAATGTGACTTGACATTGCCATGTCATCAATGTCATGTCCTGTCATGTCATAAACCATCATGTGCTACATCATTCGTGGATTATGTAATTCTATATTGGAAAATGTAATGTGAAGTGGAATTCCAAGAGTCATCTATGTAATGTGAAGAGTAATGTTGGAATTCGAAAAATCATGAGAATTATGCTGTCAAGATCAACATAGTTGATGAAAACCAATATAGTAAAGTGAACACATTGTAAATCTCTAAATAAGTGAAAAACATTACTAATCTTGATCAACATAGCTGAAAACTCAAAACCAGTATAGTCAAGTGAACACATTGAAAATCTCTAAATACTTGAAAACATTATTGATCTCAATCAATCAACATAGTTGAAAACTCAAAACCAATATACTCAAGTGAACACATTGTAAATCTCTAAATAAGCGAAAACATTATTGATTTTGATCAATATAGTTGAAAACTCAAAACCAATATACTCAAGTGAATGCATTGTAAATCTCTAAATACGTGAAAACATTATTAATCTCTATCAATATCGCTGAAAAGTCAAAACCAAAACCAGACATAGTGGAAAACTCAAACCAATATACTCAAGTGAATGCATTGTAAATCTCTAAATAAGTGAAAACATTATTAATCTTCATCAACATAACTGAAAAGTCAAAACCAAAATCCATTATTAATCTCAATCAACACTCAAAGTCAAAATCAAAAACCATTATTGATCTCAATCAACCTAGTGGAAAACTCAAAATGATACACTCAAGTGAATGCATTGTAAATCTCTAAATACGTGAAAACATTATTGATTTCATCAAAACTCAAAACCAATACACTCAAGTGAATGCATTGTAAATCTCTAAATACTTGAAAACATTATTGATCTCGATCAACATAGCTGAAAACTCAAGTCAAAACCAAAAACCATTAGTGATCTCAATCAACATAGCTGAACACTCAAAACCAATATACTTAAGTAAATAACATGTAAATTTCTAAATACCTAAAAACATTATTGATCTTTGTCCAGATAACTGAAAACTGAAAACTCAAGCCCAATATACTCAAATAAACTGTGTAAATCTCTATATACTGAAACCATTATTGATCTCCATCAATATACCTGAAAACTCAAAACCAAAAACTATTATTAATCTAGATCAACGTAGTGGAAAACTCAAAACTAAGATACTTATGTGGATGCCCTGTAAATCTCTAATACATTATTGATCTCAAAAGTGCACATAAACATCCTTAAAAACTACTTTTCCTTGAAGAATTCTTTTATTAACCCTTGGGATCTATGGAACGCGGCTCACATTTATAAATAACTGTGAGGCTGACCAACCCAAACTAAAAGTGCTGACGGTTCCTCAAGAAATTTCTAAAGCAATTTCGGCTTTAGTTTTCGAATGATTGGGTCACGAGATCGTCCTTGGCGAAGGTGCGAAGTGAACCGGAGATCCGGCGGCTCGGGTGAACCAGAGATCAACTGCTGGAGGTTCATCGGGCGGCAGGCAGCCTCGAAACTGACCGACCTTTTTTTAAACTGATGAACTGCGATTGGGTGAGAGACCTGGCCTTGGTAGCACTTCCGGGTTTTTTAGAATAAGAGAATTTTATGAAGCAGAAAGTAACTTAAAACAAAAGGCTGGCCTTTTTTATTGAGTTGGATTGCTTTTTGTATTTAATATTTGTTCAGTAAATGAACTTGAAGATTTTATAGATTTTTGTTTTGAATTAATTTTCTCAATCTGTATAGGTTTTTCAAACAGAAGTTGAGCTCAATTATAATTTTCACTGAATTGGTTTAATCACATATGAAATTTTTTCATATATTCATAACATTATAAACAAATTTACCTTGGAATTTACAAATTATTTGATTATGAATTAAATATTTATAGAATAATATTATTTATTTAAATAATTTTATACTCATGTATCCTAGGATTTACTAGTGAGATGTTTAGATGTTACTCTCTTTCTAAAATTCAATATAATGATGGAACTGTAATAAAAGATAAATTTGAAATCCATAAAAATTTTTTTTGTTTCTTTCTATATATATTAGTTGTTATTATATTTTAGTTCCTTCTAATTAAATATTTTGAATTATTTGTTTTGTTTTGAAATTTTGAAAAGTAATATTAATGTGAAAATTTTTTTCTACATTAATATTTTTTTAAGATATAGGAATTTATAAGTATATATAAATTTATTTGATTTGATTTTAGAAAATAATTTATAAATAATTATATAAAATAATTTAATTAAAATTAGTGGAAACATTGGGTCTTAACATGAATTTTTTTTTATATAAAAGTAATTTATAAATAATATAATTAAAGTTAGTAGAGGCATTGGGTCTTAATATTTCTTCAAAGAATGAAAATTGAAGCATTGCTTACATCCTAACTGAGGAATCTGTTGAAATTAATGGAAAAATGCATTCTTGAGAGATTCTGTTTATTTGTTATGTGTGAGCCTTAGATTAGGATTTAGTTCCTATATTTGAGGAGGTTGTTCTAACTTTCCTATTTACTTGTAAACTATATATTCTTGATGCTTAATGAGAATGTTGTAAAGCATTATGCTAGACGCAGTCTCCAAGTAAAGCTCCTCACATGTGAGCTGCTTAGTTTGATGAATATATCTTTTGTCTTACAATTTTAACTTGGTATTAGAGCTTCAGGGTTGAGTGAATCAACACCATAGTGCTGAAGTATAGTGACAGGATTGTGGCCCTTAGTGATACGAAAAAGGTCTGGTGGTGAGGGGGCAAAGTGCTGAAGTATAGTGCGATTTTTTTTTGGAGGATAATTGAAGCATCGTTGGATTTATAGCTAGAAGTTGCACTCTCCTAGCTTTGGAGCAATGCGAAATTTATAGTTGGAAGTCACGCTTATCACTCTTTGCTCTACGCAATTCGCCTCAACACGGATTTGACTAGAGAAAAGGCGCTGCTATGGGTCGACATGCATTGATTTGGCCCATTGACTGCGTGGTGGCCGTGGAGAGTTGCCAGAGGTGGGATCAAACCTGTGGAGACTTGTGGAAGTCAAGATTGGCATAATCACTGGCATATTTGGTGAGATTGGGAGAGATCGAATTGCTTGGATTGCTCAGATCCTGTGATTGCCGAGCAGTTGAGTCGACGGTGTGTGCCTAGTAGTCAGTAGATTGCAGTCGACATGATTAGAGCGAAGGGGCCGAGTGCCTGAAATCTGCGAGCTGCACTGATAACAAAGGATTGTCGATCTGTCGTGTGTCGATTTTTCGGGTGTGTGGTGAAGTGTAGGAGGTCTTGTAGATCGCTGAGGTGAAAATATTTTCCTCGTGTGTGCAACTGGTCGAATCGGCAGTGCAGCGGTGGTCGAGCCGACAGTGCAGTGGAGGTTGCGCTGGCGGTGCAACTGGAGGTCAAGCGATAGCAGTTTTCCCATCATTAGAGCTGTGGCATTCGTTTAGAGCGTATGCAAGAATCGGTCTGGAAGAAATTCAAGAGGCCTGCTCCATACATTGGGATCTCGTCCCATTGCCCACAGATTAATGATTGTTTGAGTGTGTTTTAGTATGAATAAGCTTGCGATTTGGCAAGGGGCATCTGCTTTGTTGGATAGAAGAGGAGCTGATGGGTGCAAAATCAAAACATCCTTCAATACTGTGTACCTCTACGCAGAAAGGTCGGAGTCTGAAGTCATCGAGAAGTCGACGTTGAACACACAACGACTTTCCCAGTGGTCTGCGTGCTGTATCTGCTTCTCGTGGGTCTGCCAACTAGTGTAGTTCGTTGGCTTGAGCATGGAAAGAACAATTACACGAAGATTATTTCTGCCTTTTCTCAGGTTTGAAAAAAAATAGCGTCTATTGTTTGGATCGTGTATTTTTAGGGCTCGAATGAAATTTGCGGTGTTGACATGTGTAACATGTTTTACCTACCTCTTACAATAAAAAAAAATATTACTACACATTTAATCCAATTATCATCAACCAATTAGGGCCAAGGCATTCTATTATAACATAGTCATAACTTAATAGATCCACTCTGAATCAGATTCAATGAACAACTTAAAGGTTGCATTAATTCAGTTAATGTTTTCATTTAATTCTTTGGCTTACTAAACTTCTACCGGTACCATAATAATTGATCTTAGGTACTGACATCAACTCTACAGTAAACCATTTAATATAAAATAACCTTGGTAATAGTGTTGTCCATTATTGATGTGGGCATGTGTTATACAACATTTTGTCACTGTCCCTGTACTCCCCATTCCTTGATCTTGGAGGACCTCTACAGTGAACCCTACATGCTTTCCCTTCATGAAGAAACTCCCATTGTGTCCCTCTTCATGAGCAGAACAATTCCCTTTTACACCATTTCCCAAAATCTTCTATTTTTCCCAGTTTACAAGACCGATGCTAATGACCCTTGTCATCCTCGCGCCGATATGCAGGGATTAACATTGTCCCTAGCGTCGACCAGAGCGACCGAGATTTGTTTCAGTTGTGCCAATCTTCTTTTGAAAAGTTTTTTTAATAAGGAGCCGAAGCTTCCAGCTCTAGAAGCTTCGTAACAGAAGTGTGGTAAATGGTTGAGCCGGATGGAGTCAAGGATGTTTGGGATCCTTTTCCCTATAAGGATGGAACTACCTTAAGAGATAAGACCTTCTCCCATGAGAAGATGAACCATCTCCCATCCATTCATGCTATATAAACCTCCATTTTTCTGAAGCACAAGCCAGTGTTAATGTTGGCGTGCTAGTGCTAATTAAGTTTGGAGTAAACAACAAGCTATTCATAGTTGTAGCTCTCTAATTATGTGTGAGGGATGAGTGTGAATTTGGTTTAGTGTGAATCCTAAAGGGAAGAGCCTCAAAACTATCATTGTTGAGGCCATCATAGAATGCTAACGGAAGTGTGTGGGAACCTGGTTTTGTCGGAGGAGAACAAAAATGACAAGACAATGGTTATAATCTCTTCTTGATTCAATATATATGAAACTATTGATTTATTTCCTACATAATGTATCATCTCACATGTTTATGGATTAATGTTTCTTGACTTGTTAAGTAGGTTGAATTACAATTTGTCTATTATCACGGTTGTTGTTTGCTGTTGTTTACTTGTTTCAGGTGTTCGAAGAAGGAAACAGGAGATAGTTGGAGCGAGCAAGCAAGGTCATCACCAAACGGGATAAGCATACTAAGAGGTAGGCCCTCTTAATTGGTTCTAACATAAGGAAATCTTCCATAGAATGTATCGGTTGTGGCTAGACCAATTATCGGGATAAAGGAATTGTTTGTGTCTGCACTCATAATTTTACTTCACCACAAATTGGTGACTCCACTGGGGATCCAGTCCTTTTGTTTGTTTACTTGGAATTCCGTGGTTTTGTGTGAACTTTTCTAGTTTCGCCATTTCCCTTTAGTTCTATTTGTTTTCCTTTTCTTATTGCTCTAGGTTTAAAATTCATAGTTGCAAGTCTAGTCCAAACTTTTGATTTTTTTTTTTCTTAGCATCCTTTCTCAGCATGCTTAATTCACTGACAATCGTGCTGATCAACGCGATATGATGAGAAAAAGTCACGTCGACCCCCTTCTGGCGCTTGTTGTCAGTGAGGTAGTTGCGCTGATGCCTGTAAGTGAAGATTAGGTTTTACCCCAAATCTTGGCCAGTGTGTTTTTCTCTCATGCTTTTGATCCTATAAGCTTTTTAGACCATCTTCTCTCGGACTAGAAAGTTGTTTTTCATTTGGTTTGTTTTCTTGTTGATTTGTCATATTTTCGCTTGATTTCTTGGGTCATTGGATGGTTAGTGGCACTAGGGCATCTAGGTTGTCATCCATTCTGCTAATTGTGAACTCAGTGAGTCAAATTTTTGGTGTATTTACTCCTTGCGTTTTGTTTATGGTCCTCCTACAGCTTTGACCTCCATTACACAAGTTTGAAAAGTTTTCATTTGCATGTCCAAACGTTTATTTTCTAGCATAGATCACATTGCTTGTCTTGTTTTTGGTAAAGTCGTTGTGTCATTAGCTTGAAAGAGATCCTCTTTTCGTGTTTTCCATTTGCTTGAGAATTAATTGTCTCGAAAACTTTTTCATTGAAGTGTTTTATGAGAAAATTCATTTTTTCATTTCATGAAAAGTGTAAAATTCTAGTTTGCTGCATCAATATGTTACAATAGTTAGCATCATTGAAGACTAGGATTGCATTGGAATTTGAAAAGGAAAAATAATTCTCTTTTCTTTTGAAAGGACTGTTAGAGCGAACTTGTCAGGAAATTAGGAATTGGAATATATTTTTCATTAATTTATTTTCTGGAAAAGTGAAGTAGTGAAAAATTATTTTGCTTTCGATTGCTTGGTTGTTTGCATTTGATTGTGTGTTTTCTACCCTCTCTAGTGTTGACAATTCATTGAATTAAAAGGGTCTTGTCTCATTTCGCTGCATTTAGGGTTTTTCGAGTCACATCGCTAAGGCTTGAAAACTGAGACGTAACTCAAGATAATCTTTAAAATGAACTCAATTAACCTAAGGCACATTTGAAACCTAACGATCACATCTAGAAGGTCTAGGCTAGAGATGTGTTCCAGCGTCTTTAAACCTAGCAACTGTCATTAGCTTCAGCACTAGACAATGCTAGTATGGATTTGTGCTCCTTGTGTCATCGAGTATATAATGGGAGACCCCTCTAGGCTGCAATCCTTTATCCATAGGAAGTCGGGTCGGCTGCCTTGCAAACGTGATACACCGAACACAACATTCAGAGAGATCGCCTGCCCATACTTCTCGGTTTTCCGAGAGGTATTCTGCAGTTCACGGTTGCCTGGTAATCATTTTTACCTAGATCATCCAGAGTGGTCATTTGATCATTTTGACTCATTAAACTTAAAATATCATTCGAGCAATTGTCATTTCGAGCTCATTTCCAATTGAAAGTGATAGAGTCATCTTTGTTTCTTTCTCGACTCTTAAAACATGAAAGAACACCAACCTATTTATGCATCTTAAAAAATTGACTGCCCACAATCTTC
>APFE030589174.1:0-10296 GCA_000404065.3 Pinus taeda
TTTTCCAGTGACAGTGGCAAAAAATGAAGAAAAATTCAAAAAAATAAATAATTGGAAAAATTTAAAAAATTTTCCAAAGTCAAAATAAGTCAAATTTTGACATGGAGATTAAGCAGATGATCAAGGTGACGTGGCAAATCAATGTGGGGCCCAAATCAAGTCAAAGTTTCAGAAAGTCAAAGTCAAAGTCAAAGTCAAAGTCAAAGTCAAAGTCAAAGTCAAAGTCAAAGTCATGAGGCAAATGGAATTTCAAAACTTTGATTTAAATTTTGATTTTGGAAATATTATAAAGGTTTATTAAGTGGGACCCCCACCTCATACCATAGCTCAGCATATTTAAAAAAATTTGAAGAGGAAAACGTCCGTACGACTTCCGTACGTCCGTACGGCAGCTCTTCAACGATTCACTCAGGCAACCAAAATACGTTGATGTGATTTTTGACCAGCAGCAGCCTTACGTTGGGCAGTCAAAGCTCCACGTGAGCTGGACGCCACCTCAGCACAAGCAAAAGTTTGAACGTTGAAAAGTCCGTACGCTGTCCATCAGCAAATCTGCCGTACGCAGGACATTCAATCAGTCAACGCAGGTCAGCATATTAATTCAGGCAGTTTAGCATATTCCAGCAGTTACATGAGTTAACAAATGTTGAACAGCAGTTAAGTGGGACAACACAGCAGCATGTATACTCAGCATTTAACTCAGTTTACAGGCAGTTAAATCAGCAAGTTATCTCCAGTCAACTCAGCATTTAACTCAGTTCAAAGGCAGCCAAATACGAATTTATTACAAGCAGTTGTCTTCAGTCAAGCAGCAGTTCGAAGGCAGCCACGTGGAAATCAAGAGCAGTTATCTTCACATTGGGATTGTCATCAAGCCACTTGTCATTTCATTTCTTCATTGGGATCTTCACCTTATTGCCATTTGTCACTGGGAATTTGCCTTGGGATTGTCTCCCGTTTTCCTATTTATATGAGCCTTGGGCTCTTATTGTATGATCATAGAACGAGCTATTGGGCTGACGGAGACTCTGCCGGATTGTGTATTCAGTATTCTTATTAATAATAAAAGTCTTTGGGGTTAGCAGCTTCTCGTGTGGTGTATGTCTTGGTATATGAGGTATACTTGTATCGTTTCATGTTCATGTGATTTTCCTTTCGCTTTCTAAGTTGTTTTTTCATTTTGCCTGAAGGCACTATTGTCTAGGGAGGAGAGATCTGCAGCTATCTCAGATCTCTTCTGGGCTTGGTATATCTTGCACGCTTGTTGTAGCTTGTCCATTCTCGGTTGAATGACAAGCTCAACTTGGTCTCTATATGCCAAGTTCCTTTCTGCACTAACAACTTGGTTGCAAGTGTTTTCTGTGTTCTCAAGCGACAGGTTTGCCAGCTCTGTTGGAGGGCGAGGACTTCTTCGACGGGAATAGTCACCTCCCAGGATACCAAGGATCCCACATGCTGTTCAAGCCATCAAGCTCTTCAGACACCAAAAAAAGGGGGATTTACGCAAGAGGGAAGTACCCAGATCTCTTAGTTTCGTTTCTATTTTAAATCAAAGCAAATTTTCCCTTTTCACTTAAAAGCATTCGTTTCCATTTTGAGCATAAAAAGAAGTACAAACAAAAATATTTTCATTTCCGAAATAACAACGTTATAAGGCACTGGTCATTTGTGTGGTACATGTTCATCGTATGGTTTATGGCTATTGTTAATATTTCGTTTTGATTTTAGATCTCAGATTGACAATCTTATTTACTTAAATAATCCTCCTAGAACTTTTCATATTAGCTTTAGGCTTAACTTTCCATTTAGGGACCCCCCCCCTTAGCTAGCCTAGGAGATAGCTAAAACGGAGAGAGTTGGGATCAGCGTGACAGCCCCTTCTCTGAGTTCCCTGCCACCAACCACACCTTGTGGGGTTGAAGGCTTTTTCTCGCTAACTGAGTAGGTAGGTGCGGGCGGCAGGGTCAACAGGGCCTCCCACATCTCCCGTGTCGTATTCTTCTCGGCAATATGTGGTACTATATGATCCTTGACCCCGCCAAGAATGATACTCTTGGCCCTCACCATTGCTTCCTCATACTTGTCATTGTCAGCTGGGTCAACTGGGACCGCTATCGTCTTCAAAGTGAAGTGCTTGACACAATTTCTATCAAGTACGGATAAGATTTTGGCCTTCTAGACTACCAAGTTTGAGGCTCCATCCAGTTTGTCCTGGTCTCTTACTCTGTGTAGTTCCATTCCGCTACTCTTCGACTCCCTTTGAGCCTCGATTTCCCTCCTAGAAATCCTTCTGCCGATGTCGAGATGCCCGCTACTCTGATCGTTTGTACAAACGCACCACTGATCCAGATTTCTCAGCTAGAAACCCTCAGTAGCAACTCCCTCCTCCTTGGCCTTGCCCTATTAGGTACTGTTCTGACAACAGTACCCCACCAACTCCACTCTGCAACTTATCCACAACCTCCTAAACCCCAGCAACCTGAAGGTGAGAGCTCCTAGGCTCTGTGTAGTCCCAGCACCACCAAACTAGCTCCCTAAGCCAACTGCGTCAGCCCTCCTAGCCTCTATGTGGCTTTGCGTGAGCCTATCTTTGCCTCCCTCAGCCTCTTCTTGGCCCGAGCTTGATGACGCAGGCACTACGTCACCCCTAATTTGTTGTTTTGCTGCTAGGAACAACTTTTGTCACTCGGGACCACTGTTTTCTGTTGTTGTTGCTCTGCTCGATTGATGTCCTCAGTTCTCCTGTGATCTCCAACCACCCTCTGATACCATGTTGAAGTTTCTAAGTCTAACAATTAGAAACCCTCCATGTACTTTTAGATTTATTCCTTCCTATTTGTTCTGATTAATTAACAAGTTATTTACCATTTAAATACTGAAAATAAACACAAGTACATGCTCAACGCATTACAGATCATACTCTGAAGAAAACAAAAACAAGCACACAAATGACACCATTATTTTTGGACTAATGTCCCTGGAAAAACCCAATGCGGGAAAACCGATGTAGCTGTTTAAAGGTTTGATTTATTAAGTGGTTTCATAATACAATCTGGGTGCCAAATCCGGCTCACCCAATAGAGAAAAATCTCAACAGTAGTACCTCTCCTTCGGAGACAAATGCTTCGATTGAAACCCCGGATAAACACTCTGGAAGCTCTCCTCAACTCCAATCTGCCCCACGAAAAACCCCAGCGTCAACCTCTAGGGACTGTGTCAGCCTCTTCTGCCCTCTGCGTCAGCTTTCCTGGCAGTTCCGGTTGTTCTTAGCAGTTACGGCTTCTGCCCTCTGTGTCTGCCTCCCCAACAGTTCCCGGTAGTTTCAACAGTTCTGGTTGTTCCCGGTTGTTTCGGCTTCTGCCCTCTGCGTCAACTTTCCGAGCAATTCCGGCTTCTACCCTCTGCGTTAGCTTTCCTGACAGTTCTGGAAGTTCTGGCTTCTGCCCTCTGCATTAGCTTTCCTGATAGTTCCTGCAATTTCGGATGTTCCCAACAGTTCCAGCTTCTGCCCTCTGCTCATCTTTTCCAGCTGTTCTGACAGTTCCGGCTGTTCCCGGTAGTTCCGGCTTTTTCCCTCTGTGTCAACTTTCCCGGCTGCTGCGCTGATCCTCCCAGCACTAGCTCTGCTTCTATATTCATTGCCCCTCAGCTGCAACTCCAAATCACTCTCAACTTTCTCAGCAAACCCAGCCCCAGAAAGTTGAAATCTTGATCTCTTGGTGTGTTCTCCAAGTGACCCTCAAGCCTCCTCTTATACTTTTCTCATTGACAAATTAATGGCCGAGATTAAGTCCCTAATCAACGACAAATATTAGATCTGGCTTGATCCATGACTTTTGGACCATTCTAACACAATTTTATATTAATTCACATTAATATTGTAAATTCCCCAAGTTTAGACTTAGGGACTCCATTAAAAAAGTAATTATTTTAATATCCCCCAAACTGTTTAGAATCTGCCCAAACTCTTTCTAGGTATTGGAGATCTCATCTTAGTCGGGGTTCGGTGAATTTGAACGAAAAAATTCGAAATTCGCCGAACTTCAAACTAATTCGAATTTATTCGTTCAAGTTTGCCAAACAAAATGGCGAACTCGAACTTCAAAAGAATTCAAATTTCAAGGCGAACTTAATCATTAAAAATCATTCAAATGCGTTTTAAAATTCGTTAAAATTTGATTTTTTTCCGTTTAAAAAAAAAGATAGAAATGAATAATGAACTTTGCGGGCCCCATGGTTTTGTTTTGGTTTCATTGTTTGCAGTGACCGACAGCCACTGACCAGTCCACAGCGTGAGGCTTAAGCTCATACACAGGCTACAACTTTCGACCGACGATGAGTTTTCAGGGTTTTCGACGGCTTGTGGGCAGTGACATGTGGCAGCGTTAACAGGTTGTAACTTAGACCATAGGTCTGAGACTTGAGTCAAGAGAGCGAAGGGATTTGAAGCAAGTCCTGACCTCATCTCACGATGTCGCTTGTGGCAATGTCCTAAAGGCTGACATTGACCAGAACTCGCCCTCAACATTAGTCCCTGAACTTGGATTCAACAGGGCTCAAAGAGGCTGAAAATCAATGGATAAGGCAGTCGAGTTTCAAAACTCTACAAGGGCCGAAATTCAGAGCTAATGAGGTATGTCTTACAGGCCTGAATTCAATTCTGAGAGCTATCAACAGAGCGTCGAATATGTCTCTTCCTTATGTTCAGAATTTCACTCTAACAGATGTCTTGTTAAACACTTAGACGAGCGCTGAGAGTTGATCTTATGTGTTTGAGGAACGGCTGAATTCTGAACAAGGAATTTGAATTTGCTCCAAAATATCTTAAATCTTGTACAAAACCATTTACTAATCATCTTAACCCAGAACCCAAAAAAAATTATAAAGCTACTCCTCGGTTCATGAGCTATGAACCTTCTGCCTCAGGTTCGTACCTTCTTATCCTTCCTTAGTCGAATTGCTTTTTTGAATTGAATTTACTGAATAGGAGGAGAGCTCCTTCTTATTTATATCATTTGAGCCTGCAACTTGGCCTCATCAACAGGCCTAAGACTTGGACTCAACAAGGCTGCAACTCGGCCTTTTTTATAAATTATAGTTTCAAATTTTCATAATTTCATTATGCAAAAAAAATATAAAACTAATTAAAATGTAAATTAAAAAAAATTGTAGACATTTCAGGCTTCAAGCCTTAACTTCAGTCTTCAACAATCAAAGGTTCAGAACCTTCAAATTTCAATGGTAGCCCCAAAATCAACTGTTGTAGCATGGAATTTTGTCAAAAAAGATGGGAATAATCTTTCATGTCAGCTGTGTGGACATGATTTCACTGGCTCTTTAACTAGAGCAGTGGATCACCTTCTCAGTATTAGCAATGGAAGTGGAGGTGGTGTTGAAGGCTGCACTAAGATCTCTGATGAACAAAAAGCCACAATGGAGAAAGACTATTTCACTTCAAGGATGGAAGAGGAGAAAAGGATAAATAAGAGGCAACGAATTGAGAGGGAGATTGCCATGTCTTCGTCCAACACCATTAATTCAATCTCAACCATTGGTGCATCAAGTTCTACTCAAGTAAAAACAGGTGGAACCAAAACATTAGATCAATTCTAGAAACCTGTTGAGCAACAAGTTGATGATGTTGTTGCAGAATTCTTTTATGCATGTGCAATTCCCTTTAATGTGGCGAGGAGTCCATATTTTAAAATGGTAATTAAAAAGGCCATTGATTTTGGGAAGGGCTATGTTCCTCCTGGATCTGAAGCTTTAAGGACAACTTTTCTAAAGAAAACAAAAGACAAAGTGACACAAAAGTTGGCTCAGATTAAATAGTCTTGGAAGCTTATAGGTGCACAATTTTGAGTGATGGTTGGTCAGATTTGTGTCATCACACATTGATCAATGTGCTTGTTTATAGTCCTCAAAGGGTACTTTGCTTGAAGGCAGTAAACGCAATGGATCGAGCGAAGACATCAGAATTTATTTCTGGAATTTTGGATGAAGCAATTCAAAAGGTTGGGGAGAAAAATGTTGTCCATGTTATTACAGATAATGCATCAAATTGTGTTGGTGCAGGGACGCTGATTATGGAAAAGTATAATCACATTTATTGGACCCCTTACACAACTCACTGCTTGGATTTAATGTTGCATGACTTGCCAAATTTCCTTGGGTCAATGAGACAATCCGAAGAGCCAAAACAATTGCAAACTTCATCATGAACCATCGTCTCACTTTGAGCATATACAGAAAGAATGCATCAAAAGAGTTGTTGAGGCCTTGCAATACAAGGTTTGCCACTTTTTATATTACTCTGAAAAGAGTTGTTGAGGAAAAAGCGAGCCTAAGAGCTATTTTTTGCAGCACTGAGTGGGAGAGATCTACCCTTTCAAAAGAAACTAAGGGGAAAAATGTTGAACAAATAGTGCTCAATAATGGCTTTTGGGAAAATGCAAACAAGGTTTTAAAAATATGTGGCCCAATTTTTAATGTGCTCCGCATGGTTGATGGTGACAAACCTTGTATGGGTTTTGTTTATGAAAGCATTGATCGTTGCAAAGAGACCATTGCAACTGCTTTTAATAATGTGGAAGTTGATTACCAGGGGATATGGGACTTAATTGATCAAATATGGAAGATGATGCATAGTCCATTACATGCAGCAGCATGCTATTTGGACCCTAGATTGTTTGGGTTACCAAGACATAGGGATGAAGAAGTCATGAATGGACTTATCCAGGCTATTGAGAAGCTAAATCCAAATCCAGAAATTGCAGGTTTGGTTAGAAGTCAGTGGAGGGCATACAGGTTAGAAGAAGGTTTATTTGAAACACAATCAGCAAAGTATGATAGGAGAAAAAGTGATCCAGCTGCCAGCAGTATGGTGGGAATTTTATGGTTCAGGACACCAGAATTGCAAAATTTTGCAATTCGTATGTTAAGCCATGGATAAAGTGCATCGGCATGTGAAAGGAATTGGAGTTCCTTTGACCACATTCATTCCAAGAAAAGATATAGATTGTTATCTAGAAGATTAGAAGATCTTGTTTATGTTCGTAGTAACTTGCAGTTGGCTTTGAAAAATGTGGCTCAAGAGTCATCCAATTCCTCTACTCCGTGGATCGATCCTGTTCCAAATGCATCAATGGATGAAGCTGATTTGTACATTGATAGTGACATTGACAGGGAATTGACTGATGAACCTGATGCTGAAGCATCTAGCGTATTCACAGAGCCTACTACTCTTGCTGATATAGAACTTTTTGATAAAACAAGTGGGCCACAGGAACATCAAGAATAAAACTTGTGTTCATGTTTTAGATTTCTAGTTTACTTTTTGCATGAACAATTTTCTAAAACTGCCAAGCTACTTTAAACTTTCGAGTTTATATATTTTGAATACTTTTTTATTAGATTGTTTTTCAATATATGAAATCTGATATGGCACGTGGTTTTGTTGAATTTGATATGGGTGCCAATGTCTATGATGATTTTCTCATCTTGTTTACTATGTATGGAAGTTGGTTCTTTATTAAAATTTGGCACTCGCTTTCATGGTTTACAAAATTATGTGGAAATGATTTAAATGTTTGAGAAATAATCCTATGTATTTGCAATTTGCATTATGGACTTTGAATTTGACTTTAAATTGATTATATATATATATATACATTTTTTTTTCTTCGAATTTCTATATGTCGAACTTTATCAACAAAATTTTAGGTGTCGAACTTTATTCGAATTTCAAGGTCACCGAACTCGAACAAGAACACAAACCTGATGACTTAGGATCTCATGTGCCTTAGCCTCTCCACCAAATTTCGTGGCTAGAGCACATCCGATGCTACCCCAAATCAACAATTCTGTGGGGCAAACTAGGAGCAGATCAACAGATTTTGAGCCGAGAGAGGGTGACGCAGCTCCTGAAGGAGTGACGCAGTTCCAGAGCGATGCTTGGAGCAACTTTCGCTGTCCAACATAGGGAACAACAGGAGTCTCTGTGGGATTTGATCATCCATTTACTGATTTGTTGAAATATCTATCTTTGGATAAAGGTACTGTTGCCGAGGAAATTCTCTGTGGGAGAGCCATTTCTAGCACCCCAGTTGTATTCATGAAATTTGCTTAATAATATAAACCCTCTATATGCTGCGCCGGTTTTCCGGTTTTTCTCGGGACGATTATCCAAAAATAACAGTGTCCCTTGTGTTACCGTCTCAGTTTATTTCAGTTCATGATCTGTATATTTGTGTAGGCTGCAATAGTGTTTACATCAATGTTTATGAAATTAAATAACTTGTTAATGTAAAGAACAAGTAGGAGATTGTAAACCAGTAATTGCAGTAGGGGTTTTTGTTTGTAAAGATTCAGAAATTTCCACATGGTATCAGAGCAATTGCAGAGCAAGGAGGACTGAAGACACCAATCGAGAAATCTGAGAATTTCGCAGCAAAGAAGCAGCTGTCTCGAGAGACAATGTTGTTCCAGACCTGAAGAGGCAAGAGGAGTGATGCAATGTAGAGAGGGTGACGTAGAGGCTCACGCAGAGCCTGTGTCAGCGCTCTAAGCCAAGAGAAGGGCCAGTGCAGGGGCAGAGGGGGGAAATCAGGCTCACGCAGAGCCACGTCATCTATCTGTGCCAGGAAGGATTGACACAGTTGGCCAGGAGGAGCTGATTCAGCGCACGCAGTGATTGTGCAGAGCCTGAAGGGCTCAAATTCTTCAGTTGTCGAGGCTAAGGGAGCTGTGCAGATTTTGATTTAAGGAGCTGGTGGGAAGCTATTTTCGTTGGTGCAGAACAGTGTCTAAGGAGACTGAACCAAGGTAGAGGGAAGCACTACCTCGATAGATTTCTAGCCAAGAAATCTAGATCTGAGTTGCAGAGGGCAAAGGAGGATTGGAAAGGAGTGTTTCGAGAGTTGGTCGGACGATTTCCAAGAGGGAACTCAGGACTCAAAGGGAGTCTAGAGAAGAAGAGCAGAGATCGCAGTGAACAGATTGAGGGATCAGGACATATTCGACAGGGCTTCCAATTTTGTCATCTAGATTGCCAAGATCCTGGCAATCCTAAATAAGCATTGCATCAAGGACTATGCCTTGAAAGTAGTAGTTGTCCTAGTTGACGCTAATGTAGCTAAGAAGTACGAGGAGGCTTAGGCGAGGACAAAATGTATGATCCTAGATGGGGTCAAGGATCATGTCATACCACACATTGCTGAGAAAACAACAACAAAGGAGAGGTGGGACACCCTAACCACCTTATACCAGGGCTCTTCCATGCAGCGAAAGATGTTATTGGAGAATCAACTGAGGTCATTTCAGATGTAGAAAGGGGAGGAGACAGATCCCTTCCTTCTCAGGTTGCAGGGGATTTGCGGCCAGCTTACTTCCATGGGGTCTACTCCAGATCCAGAGTTCTTAGTCAGGACTGCACTGAAAGCAGTATCCGAGGAGTGGGAGACGTTTGTCCAAAGCATCTTGGGCAAAGCGACTCACCCCAGTTGGGAGGAAATGTGGGCAGCTCTTCGACAGGAAGAGCTCATGAGATTGACCAAGGCGGGGAGTAGCAGTAAGGGAGTTCGAATCAAGGAGGTGGAGGAGAATGCAACTCTCGCATCAGCGAGATAGCAAGGGCTACAAATGAGGGAGAAGAAAGACATCTCCAAGGTCAAGTGCTTCAACTGTGGGGAGCTAGGACATTATGCCTCTCAGTGCCCCAGGAAGAAAGGCAAGGGAGAAGCTTCCGACTCAAAGGCTGCTCCAACAAAGGCGGAGAAGGATGTCGAGACTAATGAAGATTGTGCCATGAGTGCTCATGCGCCTCTAGAGAAGAGGTGGGGCAATATGGAGTTGTAGTCGAGAGGACTACATGCAGGCAAAACCCTTGAGGTGCCCAAATTCTTGGATCACATATGGCTACGGGAGCCCTTAACGATAGTAGCAGGATGGTAAGTGTCGAGTGGAGCAAGGTGTGATGGAGTGACAAGGCAGAGCTAGAGTGCAGAAGTTTGTAGCAGCGTGGTGGAGGTTGTAGTAGTGCAAGAGGCACAGAGGAGTTTGCAGCAGCATAGTGGCAGCATAGGGAGCACAAATTAGCAACAGAGGTAGCTTCAACATCAAGAGGCTTCCAGACTGACCAGGATGTCAGTATTTGGGTGGAGTATCAGTTACTTACTTCTCGGTAACTGAGTTGTAGTCCAGCAGTTAGCAGTGGTTATGGGCAGCATGAGGCAGCATGTTGAGAGGGAGCTGCAGTACAAATGTAGCAATGGCAGTGGAAGTGTCATGGGAAGTAGT
>APFE030589176.1:1849-13238 GCA_000404065.3 Pinus taeda
AAAGTTCCATGATCGTACAAAGCACATCAATACTAAATATCATCTGATCTGACATCATGTTGAGGCCAAAACAATCCATCTCCGTCATTGTTCCACAAATGAGCAAATTGAAGACATCTTCACCAAAGCGCTTGGAAGAGAAAAGCTTGAAAGATTCAGAACGATGCTTGGACTCACCAACATTCCTTCAGATCAAGGGGGGGAATGTTGACACCTAATCTTCTGGAATGTGAACAGTCATCAAGAAGATGAACTGATCAGTCACATTCATGTGTATATAACAATAGCTACCTAATGAAAGTATTGAATCAGTTTTTCTGGAGTTAACCCTGGCCTGACATGTAACATGTGTTCTCAACAGGGGAAGGAATGATAGAGAGAGAAATTTAAATATTATAGTTTTGAACATTTGATTATTTCTTTCCCTTTAAAAACACTAACATAAATTCATGAGGGATTTAAATATATATGATTGGTGTTTTGATTATTTTTTCCTACCGCAAAAATATTAATATAAATCCATCTTTACCATGAATCTATTAAACATTAAAAAATCAACAAAAACCAAAACACTTAAATGTTTAAAAGATCATGATTTAAAATGAATATATAAAATTTATTTTTAATATTATTCTGAATTTTTTCGTTATAACATTTCACATCGAAAGTCAACTTTTCCTCCTTATTTTATTATTTATTTATTATTTTGACAAAATACCCATAAGTTATCCCCTGCCCAACCGTACCAAGTTAGAGAGAAGAAGAAAGAAATTATTTTAACGCTCACGTGGCTAAATATAACCTATGGAACAAATTGCTTTTTCATATGATTGTTTTATTTGGCGATTTTCTTGTGGAGTCTCACAATAAATGCTCCCAGCGTCTCAACAAACCCCTTGCAGAGTAGATTATCCCAACAACGAGCTGCCAAAATATTTGCATAACTTTCCTTGTTGTCTTTAAAGGCCTTGCATTCTAAAATGAAATATTTTTATGTTTCAATTTTTTCGAAAGAACAAAAAATACATACTCTTTCCTCCCACACTTCTTTTGGCCTTTTCCAGCGTCCTGTTTTACAATGGAGTTGATAATAATTAGTCCTTAACTGAACAATAACAATTTTGGCTCTCCAAGAAATATTGGTCTCTATGTGCACTTTTTGTTGATGATTATGAGCGAGATTAAACACTTCAATATAGTATTTTTTGTTTCTCCCTAGCTCCTTATCCCAATATGCTTGTAGAACTTATCCGTAACAAAAACTTTTATCTCTTTATTGTTTATGGGACACGTGTTCAAACAAATACCCCATTTACTAAACCATTTGTTATTTTGTTGCATCCAAATCTTCTTTATTTTGCACAATATGTCATTAAAGGCAACCTTAGGCTATATGCCCTCTTCCATTTGCTCAATTTTTTTTAAATATCTTATAACTCGCACCATAGCAATTGTTTCAATAGGAGTAGCCCTTGTGTCACTTAACAAGATAGCATAGGGAATTGCACTTGAGATTTTGAATTTGTTTGTAATCAAATGCTTCTAAGTTTTCTCAAATTGTTTCCACTACATGTCGAATGTACTACTGCCAAGGCTCACAACCATAGAGAACCACCGGAATCACTAAAAGGCCAAAAGGAGTTTGAGTGGTTTTTCAGTCCCATAACTCTATCTCTTTACACCTATTTTGAAAAGCATAAAATGTTTTTCAACCCCCCAAAATTATTTTCTTTCTACAGCCATCCCAACTACTTTCATTTTGCTAATATTGACTTACATCCCCACCCTTCTACAAAAATGCTCAAGGGATAGTAAGTGTTCTTGCAAACCAAGCGTAGATTTAGCAATCAGTATAAGGTCATACGCATACAAAAGAAGCCTTATAACAAAATTGCCCAAATGGATACGATCACCCCCTTGCAATTTAGTCACTCCTCAAGCTTGTTGATACATAAACCAAAAAGGGTAGGAGACAATGGACAACCTTGCTCGACGCTGATATCGCTTTTAGAACTTTAAGAAATGTTTGTTGAAGTTCTAATCTTGACTTTCACCTCTTCATACGGCCTATGCACAGTTGCTCTCAAATGTCTAGGAACCTCTAGTTCTTCCATTCTGTGTTAATGCATATCCCTAGGAACTGTGTCAAACTTTTTTTTTTTGAAATCAACAAAGCAACAGAAGATTTCTTCCATTTTCCCCCAAATTTTTTCAATGATGTGCCTTAAAGTAATACAATGATCAACTATGGAATGTTTAGGTCTAAAACTTGTTTTCCCTTTAACACGCTTATCTCTTTCTTCTGCCCCCTTGTTGACTTTATTTTATAGCAAGCTTCCAAATAACTTTGCAAACAAGGGGTTTATCATTATTGTCCTATAATTGGAGGGATTATTGATGTCACCACTCTTGAAAAGAAGTATTGCCAAATTAGTTGTCCAATCTGTGAGGAACCCCTATTGTATGATGTTGAAAAATTTTGTAATGTGAGGTGTAAGAATCTTTAAGCCCCACTTTAGATACTCTACTTGGAGTTCAGCTAAGTCTATTGATTTTCCAACACCCAACTTCTTGATACTTCGGTGTTGACCAAAGGAGGAGAGTCAACCTTGGGATCCTGCTCATAGAGTTGTCTTGCATAATCAAACCATTTAAATATTTTTAGTTTGCACCTTTCTCGATTGGAGCTCCTTCCAAAAGAATTTGGGGTTATTTCTCCCAAAGAAGATTAGTTCTTCCCTCCTTGAAACCACGAAATCAGTTTTTTTTTTTAATATCTACTTATAAGCTTTGAGCTTTATGTTATCCTTGTTTGACTCTTTCCACATTCCCCTCGCCTTTTTGCATTCCTCGTCAAACCAAGCATTAACCAGAAAGCAATTTGTTTTAGACTTATTATTTTTTTCTCTTTTGCACTCTGCAAGTGCACTTTGAATTAAATGTGTTAATTCGTGACTATGAAGATCGTGAATTGAGATTTTCTCTTTCTCGAAAAGCCTCTCTAGCGTCATTTTGAAGGTATTATGTCTTTTTCATGTGATTTACGCCGAAGCTCTTCTTATAACTATGATCAATCACAGAAGCCTCAATTCTACAATAATTACTTCTTTCAGTAGGACTGATAGAGATTATGATGTCTCTTCCGCAATAGGCCCTAATCCAGGTCCTCGTCTCCATGGGTAACCTCTGCAATTCCAACAAACTAATTTTAAGGAACCCTGGGTATGACTTGAATTTTATTGTTTTGCCATGGAAGACTTACAGTTGAGTCTTTGTCCATGTTTTCCTATGCTGACCTTGCTTCCTGATTTACTGATGAAAAGTTTGTTGCCTCTTCTTTACTACCATCTTGTTGCTCTATTTTGGAAGGTGGTCCAAATTGCGCTATCACAACTTTACTTTTATAAATCCATGCTCTATTGCCTTCATCTCTTGTTGCCCTAACCTTTGACATTTCCTCGCTCCTTTCCTCTTGTTGTCGAGTTAAATCTTCTTCTAGAAAAAACAAGAATCCCTCAAAAGATGTTTCTTGCTTAGAATGATACATTTATCACACAAGATAGGCATTATGACTTTTATGGGTCTAGCCCTCTCATCGTTAAATTTACCCACCATCCATGCTTGGCATATTTGTCATTGCCATAGCAGCTTGTCTTTCAAGAAGTCTCTTGCAAAGTCAAGAGTACATTCATTTTTCCCATAGTCTTTCACTGATTTAATAATTATGTTTGCTGCTCTATCTTGAATCAAAAAAAAAATTATCCATATTGGAGCTCTCTCCTCCCCAACCCTACCAAATTATGTTGAGTCACAAAAATAAATGATCCATATTTATTGTTTGTTCCAAAATTTATCACAAAGTTGACCCTACCAAGTCCTGTCGAGTCACAAAATAAATGATCCATATTTATCTTTCGTTTCAAAATTTATCACAAAGTTATTTCATAAATGTCATCTTAAGTGATATAAAAGCGAACAGTTTCGGAGGGGTTATTTCTCTCTCCCATTCTCTGTTCAAATCAAAACATCTCTAGAACTTCTACGAACCCCCAAGAAACCTTTAGAACCATCCACAATTGTGACACAAAATTAATGGACAGAAAAATGCTTGCAGTTTTAAGGCAATTGAGCCATTTAGGAGTTTTCAGTTACCCTCAGAAATGCACCAGAACACCTTTTGAGGACTCATTAGATACACCATTTTACCTTTGATTTATCAAAATCATCAGACCAGTTCCCGTAAGTGTTCCTCATTACTTTGATGGTTAAACTGGTATCCCAGATGCAAGTCTCTCACTTTCTAAAAAATAAAACGAGGATTTACTGTGCATATAGTATCCATGTCTTCACAATAATGGTTGAAAGTTAAAACCAAAGGAAAGAGAAGGTGAATTTCTGCATCGGAGAGGTGATTGCACAATAATGTGTTTCTTGTTCATCTAGTGTTTGTTCTGCAACTTTCATAAGTCACGGGAAAATTTTGCCACGTGAAACTAAATGAAGAATACTCAAATAATACAAACTTCCATAACTTCAACTTGATCAACAGCCATTCTTCTTTGTTACACACTTTCCGTGGATTCCTCGTATGTTTAAAAACAATCTGTGTTCCTGATCAAATTCATTAATGGCAAGCATGCTACATGAAGATAGTCGCTGGACCGCAATATCCATGAAGATAGCCAGTGGACTGCAATATCCATGATGATAGTCACTGTACCACCTCACAAGCATCCTTTTAAAAGAGATGCCCACTATAGTCTTATTCAATGTTCCACCAAAGTTTCCAGGACATAGGGATGCTGGAGCGGTGAAACACATCCAAGAGATATGGATAAGCACCAACACCAATTTGAGAGAACATCACAGGGACTTCAGAACCCAGCCAAATAAAAAAAGAAATAAATTAATATTCAATGCTCCATCAAGTTTCCAGGACATGGGGATGATGGAGTGGGGAAACACTCCCAGGGGAATGGATAAGCACACCATAAATTTGAGGGAACGTCATAATGGACATCAGGATCTGCAGAACCCCAGCCAAATATAAAAATAAATTAATTAAAATCTATAAAACTTGAAACATAAATAAAAAAAAACATTGAAATTCTAAAAATTTAGATGTAACAGTATAACATGATAATTAATAAATCATAAATCATCTCTAGACTATCACCATCGTATTAATCATTATATTTAGGAAATCGAAAAAGTTAGAAAGTAGGGCTGCCTTTCCCAGTTTGGAGGCAGAAATTGTCTAAAATCCTGACATGGAAGTTCAACATTCAACCACCAACATCAGGGTACATAAAGGGCATGATAGAATCCAATAGAAATGCTGCAATCTGGCCAATCCTGAAAACTGAAAATTCTGCTGCATTCTGAATGAAAGATGAAATTCTACTTTCTCCATATGAAGTCCAATGAGGTTGGAACCAGTCAAACATCCTGAAACAATTAATGGTAATGTTAAAAGTTGAAACAAAATAATAGAAAAAGAAAAAGGAAAAAAGTCAAGTTTTACTTCAACAATCTAATATTACCAGTAATTACCAGGGAGGGGAGGGGTCAGAACAACAAGATTTGGTTAAGTCTTACTTTTTAAGGAGGATGTTTCTCTAGCATGTGTCCTTGCATCTGCCACCAAAAGGGGATGTGGGGAAATGTCCTGCTTGTAGTACACAGAGAGTGAGTTACCCATCCTTGGGAAGTGCATCTCCTATTCTTAGGAATGCATCCCCATGTAACACTGGATTTACTTGATTCCACGATTACCAAAAGCAACCACAATGGTTTCCTAAAACTCAGTGACAAAAGAATTGCTGCATCACACAGAATGGCCCCTAAAGTGGTGAAGAAGATATTTGATCACTTAACAAGTGCCTTGTGCAAATGATAAAAATTCCAGAATAATTTCAGTAGGAAATCTATTCTGTTTAGGGCTTTTCGACTTTCATTCTTTATGTTATCTTACTTTATCAGGGCATATTCTGTGCCTCAAGTTAAAAACCCGTCACCACAAGTTTAAAAAAGGTGACGGTCTTAGCATTCCAATTTATCTTGTCCCTGTTGCTAGTCATTTTCAATTACATAATAAAAGATCTTTTTACCTAGGTAGAACATTAAAAAATAATAATAATAATAATAGCACAATCTATCATCCTAATAAGCCTCCACTTTTTTCTTTGCAACAATGTTTGTAGGTAACATGGGAAGAATCAAGTCTCTCAGCTTACAACAAGAAAAAGGCATGAACTAACCCAACAGTGCAGTAAAAACTTCATAGCAATCGAACTTGCAATCCAGTCAATACAAGATATATACAGAGCGTTGATGTGCAGTGATAAATAAATCAAACTTGTCACCATGGATGCAGCCTAAAGAACTTCCGCATCAAATGATTTTTGAATAAGCCTTGGATATGCCCATAACTTAGAGAACCTCTGCTCTACAATTAGCACTCCATCAGAATCAGAATCACTGTCACTGCTTGAAGAAGAGCTTGATGCCATGGAATCTCCTAGAAGAAAGTGTAAAACCTGGAATCACAATGACATATCAGCAGACTTTTCACAAGAATCACATTTCAGTCATTGTATCAATACTGTGATAGGTATAAGTTCAATAATAATAGCCATAGAACATTGTAACTAATTTTTGCCCTAGCCATAAATTTTCATAAAATTCAAATTCCAAAATAATTGGGATTGTTTCCCCAGTACAAGAGATTTTGGCCATGAATTAATTGTGCACTAACAAAATTAAAAATGATAAGCCAGAAAATCCAAAAAAAATCTTCGACGCACAACAAAAGACCAAGATAAAGATTATGATAACACAAATTCAAGGGCATAACAATTTAACCGGGAAAGATAATCATGTAAAGAGCCAGATGCAATTTATGCATGTGCAACTGATAGTAGAAAGTGCAAGCAGACCTTGACACCCCTCTCCACAAGCAGACCTTGACTCCCCTCCCTGAGCAGATCCCATCCTCTCCTAGAAGAAGAACCAAAACTTAAGTCTCCTTCACAAACAGACCCCAACCCCCTCTCTCCATGAGCTAAAACCAACCCTCCTCTCTTCTGCAAGCTGACACAGCCTCTCACTGTGTACACAGTCAACCTTGACCCTGATCCTGCCTTCCCTTCTCTGTATCCCATGAACAGAAAGCATCCCTCCCCCTCTCATACAAACTCCAACAACTTGATTCAACCCAACATCTTCCCAACAACATAGGTGGTTATGCAGGAGATACCAGACAGCAAACAAGAAGAGAATTACAGTACAACTGCTCTTATGGACAATTTATCCTCCTCACCAACAAACTTCTTCATCAGAGCCACCAATATCATATGCATGCTGGTAAGATTTGAGCGACTTGAATAAGAAAACTGTACACTTCAGACCGAGGCTGCCAATCTCACGAACAAAGTGGTGGAGGTACAATTTGAAAATAATAACTTAAAAAAGTTGGTCACTGAAACAAAATACATCTCCAAAACCCAATCAGGGTCACTAAAATTTGAAATCATCAACCTTAAAAACATATCATGTAATGTCTCAACAAATTAAGGACAAATAGGACTCATTCGCCTAGCCATCCCCGTAGGCTATACTCCACCTAAAAGGGGTAAACCCCCAAAATACCCATTGCTGGGAAAGATTTGGGGCAGCTGGACGAAAAACCCAGAATTGGGGTTTTGAGTAAGATTTACTCAACCATTTATGAAGATGAAACTTGAAACCACTCAAAGAAGCCTATAAATAGAGGAGGATTGAATTCATTTTGAGCATCAAAGTGGATTAATTCAATTGCTCTTGAGCATTAGCTCTGAGGGTTTTAAGACCCCTTTACTCCTCGTCAATTTCGGTGGTGAAAAATTCCACCCTAGTTGGCATCTTTATTCTTCTCTCTATTTTGGCACAAGTTTAATCTGGGCAGCGAGTTCTGAGGGTATTGGTCTTTTGTATGGTACAGGAAGCATCTGAGGAACAGTAAGGGTTCGGAAGATTTTGCTTTTAGAGACAGCGAAATTTTCCATGTTCGGCTGGGATCATTGTTCTGAGTTTTTCATCAAAAAGAAGCAGTTTTTTCACTCTAAAATCATATTTTGGCACAGCGAAGGGATTACCATTCTGATATAGATGTATCCTGGAGTAAAGTGGAAGCAGGAGGGAAGACAAAATTGCAGCTAACTTCGCATGGGATTAGGGCTCCTTGTAATGACGTTCTGCATTTCTGTGACTGATATCGAACATCAGGATTTGGAACCCTGAGCTCTCTGCGACTGTTGCGGTTTCCTAGGTTGACTGTGGATCTGGTGACTGAATACGGAAAGGGACGTTCGAATTGGAGTCGTGACATCCAATGAATTCTGTAGACGAACATCAGCATATTAATCCGGCAGTGGAATCTTGTCAAAAGTTCTCATAGGTTCGGACCCTTGGAGTTGTCGTGAGGGAGAGAGGTGATGAAGGACAAAAATTGTGGCTCCGGCGACAGAAGTTCAGTCCAATCTGGATGGACAATTACATCTCTGTATAAGTGAGGACATCTTGTAGTAGATACGAAAAAACTCTTGCAGATTCCTGTAACTCGGGAAGGAAAGAAGAAGGTAAGAAGAGTCAGAATAAGCCTTACGCATGCCCGAGGCAGCTCGACTGGACGAATCTCGCATAAGTTTCTTCGCTACGAATTGATCCAACAACTTGTTAGGATCTTCTGTCATGTTTTGTCTCCGGTATATTATTGATGATCATAGTCATGGTTAGGGTATTCTGTGGAGTTTTGTCTGCAGTCTATTATTGATGATCATAGCCATATCTGTGGTATAGAACTGAATATTACACTATCTGGATCATACTTCGCATGGGCTTCTTTGACCGAACTATTGGGCTTGACTTATCATTAATGAATGGTTGAGTATACATGGTACCATTGAAAACTGTCGTTGATATTTACTTTAGTATTGGGTTTGTTTGATTTTGTTCAATGATACGCACTAATGTTATCATATCATCTAGGAAGAAATAAATTGTTCTGTTGAATTTTATTGTTAGATAAAGAAACAAAGAAAAAAAAAAAAATCTATTGCTACTAGAAACCCTAAGGCGGAAATCACATTAGTATATTACAGTGGTATCAGAGTGCTGGAATCCTGCCAGCCTGTGAGTATGGTGCATGTATCCAGGAGATACAAGTAACATTACAGTCAGGAAGAATAAGGGTGGTCACAGGGAAACCATGGAGAGTAAGGACGAATGAGGAGATCCAGACACCAAGGATCTCTTACATGTACTGATACATGGACAGACAGAAATCTCAAATTTAATATTACAAGGGCAGCAGCATGGACAGCAGATGATGCACACCTTGGCCTCGGATCAGTAATAACTTGCTCAACAGATGACTCATCTCATAGGTAATGAAAATGTTCCTTGCAACAACAAAACTACATGGAAGGGAGTAGGAATCATAACCCTGGTCCTCCTAACACTAGGGAAACCAACAGGAGTCACCTACCGTTGCTTCCTCAATTCACGAATAATCAAGCTGCAGCAAACCAAGAAGCTATTGAACCAGACTGCTGGATGGCTATTTTCGGGAATATGCAGCACTAGAAGAAAACATGCGAGCTGTTACGACCTTCAATGAATACAGTAATTTCAGATTCAGAAACAGACCCAGGGGACAGCCTAATTCCAATCTAAGAAGCAGGTGAGTAAACTTTCCCTAGCCTCATTTGATGGATCATCTAAAAGTACAGCAAGAGCTTGGATGCAAAAATTGGACACCTAATTCAAGTTCAACCTTATGCTAGAAGCAAACGCAATCCAAATTGCCACATTGCATCTAGAAGGCGAAGCGCGTGAATGGTGGTATCATGGGTTAGTAACAATGGGGCATATCAACATTACTTCCTATAAAGATTTTACGCAAAGGATATTAGAAATATTTGACCAAAAGAACCCAGACATCCACTTAGAGAATTGGCACTTCTCAAGCAGACAAGCTCGCATGAAGAATTCATTTTAGTATTTGAACGTACCACTATCATGGTAACATATATATCTGAAGAAAGATTAGTCATGCTTTTTACAGAAGCTTTATCCAAACCACTATAAGGTTGGGTAAAAGCATTCAACCCCACAACCCTCCAAGAGGCTATCAAGAAAACTCATGATATGGAGAATGCAATAGTCAAATCTAAAGCCCCTCCCAAACCTTTCATTCCTCCAAACGATAAGGAGAAGAAGGCCCCTCAACGTGATTGGCCCAAAAGGGACAGATAAGATGAGGAGACCCAAAGCGAACAAAGGAGGTAAAAGCTATGTTTTCCTTGCAAGGACCCATGGGAACCTAGACATCGTTGTTTCGGAAAGGGGAAGATTCACTACATCGAAGTGCTCTTTGATGACGAAAAAGAAGAAGAGGCCACTCCAAGTACCGAAGAAGAGCTACAGTAGAAGGAAACAAAAGAAGAAGAAAACCTAGTAGTCCTAGGGAAGAACCACCAAAAGAAACGAAAGGTGAAGAAAGGGCCAATGGAGAAAAGAATTCTTGTCCTGTTATGAATATAATTCATATAAAAATAATAAATATAAATATAATAATAATTAGTTAACTAATGGTTAGTTAGTTAGTAATGAAAAGGCATTTCTTAGAGACATGACCATTCATGAAAGGGCACCTGCCTAGGGTATATAAGCAGGCCCTCATTCTCGTTTGTAATAATCTCATATCTTACATCAATTCAATATAGAATAATCAATATATAGTTACATGTCTTACAATGGACATTTATGTCTTTGAAGTACTTTAAAGATTGTTGCTGCGTATACAACTTTTGGTCGTTACATTGGTATCAAAGCCACGTCTAATCCAGCCTTTGGCCATCAACCTATCATCAACCTTGTTGTCATTGTGGTTTAGGCATTTCGCTACACCAGTCTTGGAGATTCTCCATTTTTCAGGATTTGTCGCCAAGCCTTTGGTCATTATATATATATATATGGAGAAAAAAAAATATTAAAAAAACATCCAGAAGAACTATTTATCGGCATCTGAATCACAAGAGAAAACTTTCCAATCAATCTAAGTACTAGTATCACTCGGAACATAAATGAAAAATTTATGTTCCCAAGAATGCTGAAGTTTGCAGAATCCAATCCTACGATAATTATTCATCACAAATTTCGAGAGATCAGAAGTTTCCATAGAAGATTAATCTAGGATGATCTGATCACTACGGCAATTTTGTCTATCACTCAAAGCATCATATCATCTTGTATCAACAAAGACGAAATTTCAGAGACGAGAAGACATTCTCATTAAGCTTTGAGGACAAAGCTTCTTGAAGAGAGAGGCAATTATATGAATATAATT
>APFE030589176.1:62544-84901 GCA_000404065.3 Pinus taeda
CTCTAATTATATTGTGACCCCTTAGACTCCTATATATAGAAAGGAGGTCTTGTCATTTGTATCATCGAAGAATTGTTCATTTGTATAATGTAAAGGAGGTTGGCCCCTCAAAGAGGCGTATTTTGAAGTCGTTGATCTATCTCTTATTCTATTTTGGGAGATGGTTGCATAACACCCTCTTAACTAGGGAAGTATTCATAATTACATACATATAAAAGTACATGGAATATCTCAAAATGATATGAACTATGAAGAGTTCTAGCACACGCAGTGCTACAAATAAGATACCTGACCAGGGTACTCTAATTGGGTGGGACTAAGGGGAACTCAAGCTTTAGCCTCTCTAAGTACCATCAGGCTTTTAAGCTTCACCACCAACCCAGGGATTTAGGTTTGTATCCAAGGTCGAAGCTTCATGACCAACGCCACCCTCCCTACTTTAGGATCTAGACATCAACACATAGGTTGACCAAATGTCCTCCCAAGAAATCTTGTTGCCACTAGATGCTTCATCTCTCCCTATTAATTAAATTTGTAACATCAACCAATCCAAGCGTGCTTCTGAAATATTCAAGCTTTTTATTTGGAAGAGATTTTGCCAATACGTCAACTACCTATTCATCCATCGGAATATATTGTAGCTTCACGACCTCATCTTGTACCTAACTCCTTGTAACAAACAAAGTTTGTATACTCAGTGGAATGCTACGATACTAATGTAACGAACAAATTTCGTACTTTGCAATTATCTTCAGAACACTTGGTACACAAAGAAAAAGACATCCATTGTAGGACAAGTAATTGTATGTAAGAATAGTTTAATACAAGTAAGATGATGAGTTGTTACAAATGAGGACCCGCTTATATACCTAGGCAAGTGTCCCTTTATGAACAGTGATGTCCTTAGGGACATACCTTTTCATTAACTAATCATTAATTAATATTATTTACCATGTGTTATTATTATTTATATTTACATTATTATATATATATATATATAACATTTCCTTCCCCTTTTGAAAAGCTTTGTCCTCAAAGCTTACAGATGAAAAGGCTTGATCTCTTTTTCTGCTTTGAATGTCTTCTTATCTCGAAACTGTAATCTATGTTTCTTCAACTTATGGAACTATCATATTCGATGATACAAGACGATATGAATTTTTGAGTGTGGTACAAAATTGTCGCACTGTGAAACTGTCTAACCATCCAAAATTACTCTTTTGTGGAATGTCACTAGATACTTCATGTGAATTTGTATCACAAGACTGAATTGCACTCGCATTAGTAGTCTTTGGAACATAAGTTCGTCGTTTTTATTCTGAGTGATACTGATAGGCAAATTGATTGAGTTGTCTACTCTTATGATTCAGATGTCGATAAGGAATTCTCTTGGTTTGACTTTCCTTATCAAGTGTGGCAATTTTATGTTTTACTTCAAGTACTGAGGTTGTTGAGTTGGGTACAGAATCTTCACTTGGAATTTCCATTGTTTGAACTGCAACATCTAAATATGTTTTTCCTTCAAGTGGTTTGTCATTTTCTTGAATTGTGATATTGATTGGATCGGTGTTCGTATCTTTTTCTTCAACTTGGACTAAAGACTTTGATACTTCTTCTAGAATAAGTTGTCCTAACTTGTCTTTTAGCAACTTCTTGTCACTTTTAAGCTTCTTTATTTGCGTAATAAGGCTTTGATTATGATTCCTTAGACGTGAAAGTTCGTCATTTTCTGAATTGTTGACTTTGTCCTTAGTATCCTTCTCTTGTAGGTCAGACCACATCTTATCCCATCTAGGCCATGTGTCTCATGTTGGGTGTGTGTTATATTCTTTCCACGCATCATGGGGTCCAGGGCAACACCTCGGAAAAAAAATTATTTTATGCAGACCCAAAGATGGTGGACAAACCTACCCATGGTCTTGTGCATGGATTTTGCACATAGTTTTGGGCATGATGGTTTTCTACCCATGGTATTTTGTAGACCTGGTCAAGGGAAATACAGATATGTTCTAATCCAGGGTTAGTGGATTGGGGTTTATGAATAATTCAACATGTATATATATGTATTGTAACATTGAAAAGAATATAATGAAAAATCAATCTAGTATTCACAGTTTTGGGATCCAGGAGAAAATCTCTGTGTAAATTTGTTTTATGTTCTTGCCAATGTATATTTTTCTGTTTTAAGAATTCATTTGCAGGTAATTTCTCTATAGGGTTAAAACCTACACTAAGTTCAAAAAGCTTATCTATCATTTTGAAGCAATTGCCATTATTTCAAATACATACATTTTGTTTAACAAAACATCTTGTTTTAAATTTTCCACATTGAACATTATTATACTTGCCTATCTTTATTGCCACATTTATTTTCCAAGCATTTACTTTGAGGCATTTATTTATTAAGTATTTATTTCCAAGCATTACTTTCGAGACATCTCTTTACTTTTGGAATATTTACTTTTGCAAGTACATTAATATTTGGCACCAGTCTACCTTGATCCACCTTGTTTATTATTGAAATATTTTAACTTGTGGATGGTTATTATTATTATTATGATGCTTTGAATTCATTTGTTGTAAATTATATATTTATTTAATTTGGATGTATCTTTGATCATTTAATTTTAACTCCTAGAACTTAACTTATCTAGGTTTAGATTAGTTGAGCCTTGGTTATTTTCACAAGGTCCACCCCCCTTGGCTTCATTAGGAGTTAGTCTAGACAGAGGAGTTGAGATTTGAGTGACAGCAACTCAACTCGAAACATGCCCCCAAGGCCACACCAAATGGAGTTAAAGGTTTTATCCACGATAATCCCAAGTGAGGATTTTGGCGGCAATAGTAGGCATAAAAAATCCTTGTGAGGACTCAAGCAAGCACTAAGAGCATGCTATTACATGATCGATGAGCATCTATAGAATATGGGCTTCACCAAAATTGAAGAAAATTCTAACTTATATATATGGTCTTTCTTTCCTTTTCTGCTTCATCAATTCGTCCTTTGAGGAGGACCAATTGTTCCTTCAACATCTTGTCTTCAACTTCTTGAATTCGTTTCTTTGCTTCTTCTAGTTAAGCTTCAAGGGTGGTGACCTGTTAAAAATATGCAACTACGGTCAAATTCCACTTTAGACTACTCATTTGATGGAGATGATGATGGCATCAGATTCCTCTTTCTAAGAGGACCAAAATCGACCTAAAAATCACCTCATTTGGACAAGCAGAAGTTGAGTTATGAATTATTTTATTCATACCTATATTTTGGATCAGGTCAGCCCTATGCACATGTACCAATGGATAGGTCAAATGGACCTTCATGGAAGCCTATAAATAGAAGAGACCTCAAGCTCATTTGGACACACACATCAAGCTCTCTTTTGCTCTTCTATATTTTCTTGGGTCACACAGGTCTGACAGAGGAAGCTCGCTCAAGGGTCTGAAACTTCGAGACGAAGCTCGCACTAAACTAGGGTTTTCTGATTCAAAGTCGCTAGCACAAAGTGGTCATGACAACGACTTTGGGTCCTCAGTCATTAGCACAAAGTGGTCAAGAGAGCAATTTTGGATCCTTGGTCGCTAGTACTGGGTCTACATGAGAGCGACCAAGAGTCTGGGTCAGTTTGGTCCCCAGTCGCTCGCACAGAATGGTATCAGAGCAACCGAGCTTCCATAGTCGTTATCTTGCAGTTCATAGAGAGCAACCATGTTTGTCATAGTTGCTCACATAGCTCCTCCTCCTTGTGACTGAGATCCTAAATGATATTTCAGTATTCTGAAGATTTCGCTCAATGACAAAAGTGTTCAGCAGTAAGCTACAGGTAGTGACAGTACATCACAGTTATCTGAATCAGAGTTGTGATGCTTTAGATGCATTTCATGGATACTCTAGTCGTGAAGATATGGATCATTGTACTCTCTTTTGCTGAATTATTTGATGGCAATCTATTAGAACAAGATTTGCAAGGGTTTTCCCCATAATGGGTTTTGCCCTAGTCTCCGACCAATCCTGGTGTCTTTATGTGTACATGCTTTTCTTCTCTTGTTCCTTTATGTTCCACTGCATTGATGATGATTTTATTGTTCTTTCTTCATAGTTGCATATGCTGATGAATAATGATGTAAATATGTACAATGTATGGGGTGAAATTAATGTATTGATGAAGAAATACAATTATCAAAGAAAAGAACAATATAGCCCTATGAAAAATTAACATCACCTACTGCTCAATTTTTACTTCAACTTTGCTCAATTTTTCATACCTTCGTTTAAGACAATTTGCCAAATTGTCTTCCTTTCTTTTTGCTTTGTCTAATTGACTTGTAATGGATATGACTTCTTCATGATGTCTCTTCTTATTATGCTGCAATTCTTCCTCAGGTTTGTTAAGATCCTCATCGCTTTTTTGTATTTGATGTCTTAAAAAGACAACATCTTCCTTTGCCTTGTCAAGATCATGATCACCATTTTGTACCCACTTCTTGAGCTCCTCATTTTCCTTTTTCAAACTACTTATCTCTTTTAGGGCAGCTACAAACTTTGCCATGAGGTCTATTTCAATTTCTACTTTACAGTACCCTTCATCACCATCTTCATTTATGGAAATGATGCCTTCACCTTTGCTTTCAATTGTCTTCTCTGGTTCATCTTTGTGTTCTTTGTCATCATTTTCTCGATCAAAGGTCACGACCAACAATCCTTTTGAGTAAAGATTTTGAAGATTCTCCCAAAGTTCTTTTGCTAATGAACATTTCTCCACTTTGACCTTTATAGGATTTAGTAGACTACTCAAGATCGTCTTTATTGCTAATGCAATATGTTCCTTGGACTCTTCTTCTTCCATTGTGCCTCTAGTAACCACTGAATCCCAGACTTCAAAACCTTGAGCCATTAAAAAATTCTTCATTCTCACCTTCCATATTTCATTGAATATGGGGGGAGCTTTGCACATCTGATTGTCCATTAAGGAGGCGACACCTTTGGAGGGTTTGCAAGCCTTCTTCCTTGACTTTGTTATTTGTGTTCTCAGGATCTACCTTCTAGCTGTTAGGCTCAGACTGAAGGTACTGGCTCGGATACCAAATTGTTGGAAATACTGAGAGGGGGGGTGGGTGAATTGGTATTTCTTTTACAATTGTTACTTTATCAGTTAAGATCACTTAGATAAAACACACAATGAACAATAACAAGATAAATGAATTTATTAATAAGAAATTGGCAAGGACTCCAATGATCAATCCTCTTTACAACGAATCACAAGCTCCTACTTGTACAACAATTTGTTCTAGGGCTCCAACCCTAAGGACACCAATCCCAAAACCAAATTAACAAAGAAGAATTGCAACACACCAACCCTAAGTGAAGACACCAACCTTCAATCCACCAGGGTCCAACCTGTACTTTGCACCAAGCACCAACTTGGTCTTCTAGAGGACTCCAATCATCTAGGGCTCCAACCCTCTCAGCTAATTCAGGCTCCAACCTAGTCTTCTTGAGGACTCCAAATTCAACAAGGCTCCAAAGGTATCTTCAAAAATTCTATACGATCAACTTCAATGGGTCTCAAAGATGTCTACAATCAGTTCCACTCAAGTCCTTTTTAATCTGGTCTAGTGAAAGTATCTCCAAATCTACCTTATCATCTGCAAAACTTAACTCCAAGATACTTCTTCAACAGGGTCTCGACTATGCTTCACAAGAATGCCTTCAACAACACTGCTCCAAATGTTGCTTCTACAATCTTCGACAAGGATGCTTAATCTTGCTTCAGAATATCCTCAACAAGCTTCGGGAAGATACTCCAACACGTTTGCAATGTTGCCTCAACAAGTTTCCAAGTATAATTCAATGGATTTCCAAAAATGTTTCAGATCTTCAATAGTGCCAAGTCTTCAACAGTTCTCCAATAGGTCAATAATTCCTTATTCAATGCTCTAGTAAGGTGTCTCTAGATTGTCTTCAGGGGTGTCTCCAAAAAAATGCTTCAACACAGTGGTTTCAAGAATGCTCAATGGGTCCTCTCTAAACCATCTTCTATTGTTGTAAGTATGCCTTCACTAGTGTTTCAACTTTGTTGCTTCAAAGGTTGCCTTCACGAATAACCATTTAGCAAATAAGAGGTCAACAATGCTTCAATTATTCTTCAATGAAACTTCAATTAAAGTTAAGCGTGTGTCCACAAGTCTGAACTGCATTTGAAAAATAAATGAAAGTTTGCTAAATTCTTCTTCGAGGCATTCAAGCTCATGATGTTAGTATATCTAAGGTTCAAGGTCAATAGAGTGTAGTGACAAAACTTAGCAAAGGGCATCTAGCTGCCTCTACAAGCTCTCAAGCAAGGATGACAAGAGCAATCATCATATAAGAGCATAACATTTAGGACCTAATGTAGAAGAAAAACATTATTTGAATGCGTGTGTTTTGTCAAGGGGGGCTCAACGCATGAATGTAGACCCCAAACAAGGACAAGGAGAGGAGGAAAACCTTCATAATTCCAATAGTGTTTCTAATAAACTCACGAAGGCCATGAGGAGTATGGAGCATCCCCGTGGCAACCTTGTAACCCCTCAAAATAGTTGCAATAAGAAAATCAAGAATGTTGATTTAGGAAAAGCCTTTAGAAAAAGGACTCTCTTCGTACTCAAACGAAAGCTTTCCAAAAGTCCAAAAAGCAGCAAACAACATTGCATAGCATTGTCTAGCTTCCTTGGTGAGAAAGTGTGAAACTGTGGACGATGGTCTGAAATCTCTCTTGAATCCTATTTGTCCCTTGGCACATAGTTCTTCCCCCCCTCCAAGTGCTTTGAATGCCAAATGTCACAACCTTTGGAATAGAGTTTGGAAAGTGTGTCCAATTATGATAGTCTTGTAATTATGGGAAATTCCAAAACTACCAAGATCCACATGGAAATGAAATACCCCATATGCCTAGGTCAACTCAAACAGAATGAATATTTAAACCTTGGTTTTGACTTCCAATTTAAATTGCACCTTTCCACATGGAGTAGTTGTCCACATCCCTAATGGTCACTACAGAAGGCATAAGCTGGTTCATAGATGGGAATGACTGCTTTTACTTACTTTCCACATTGTTGCGCATGATATATGTCTGCTTTACATTGAGATTTACCTCGACATTTTCCCATTGTTGTTTGTAACTACAGAAGGGAATCTCTATATGTTTCTGTATGCACCAAAAAGTGCAATTAAAACCTCTTGTTCAGCACCCTAGGTCTGACAGCTCGTGTCTATTTCCTTGTCTCAACTTCACCATGTTCTCCTCATTTTGAGCACTTGCACCATGCAAGCTAACACCTTACCTCATGCATTCAACAAATTACTTAAAATCACATCAACTTTCCTACAACTCAATCCTCTACTGCAACCTTGAAAACCTTGGAAACGCTCACTACACAAGGCCAAGACTGAAATTGTCTCGATTCTTACACAAGATTTTTGTATTTCACGTATCAAATATTTTGTTTAATGCCAAGGATGAAATCCTATAAGGTTAGAAAACATCTAAAAAAGTGGAGAACTGCCCTTATGTTAAGACAGACTGCAGTGCAAAAAGAAAAGCAATATTTGATCTACATCACTATAAAGTAGCAACCTGAAAAGCCTAGACTACTATAAAGAAATAACATCTTGACATTTACAAAATTAACATGAATAAACTCTAGTATCTACTAACCTGACCAGGTAGCATTGGTTTTAGCATGTGTCGATGGTTCTGCTTGATTGTGTTACCATCCATATCAACACCTTTGTTACTAAGCCAGATCGGTGATTTGCATGTTTTACAATATGCTCTATCTGACATGACAACTCGGGATGGATGCCCTGAAATGGAAAACCATCATTATGAATCTAGTTACGATGATGTCACATTTACAGGCAACCTTTGAATTATGCAAGTCAAAATAATAAGCTTGTCTTCAAATGACAAATACCACTATACTTCAAAAGCAAGCGACAGGATTAAAAAGTGCACTATATTATCTTTTGGGTTATTGCAAGGACACATGCAACACAACAATGTGACCAAATACAAAGAGTAAACAAAAATCAATTTCAAACAAAAGCTAGTGTAGTGAACACCTCTCATAAAAAAAATGCAATGAACATAAATCTGGATGCCAAGCTTAAAGCACAAAATGAAGGACCTAAATAGGAAAAACATGGCCAATATATGATAAATTTAAAGTGGGAGCTTTTAGAGTCATTTCAGGAGCTTCTGGAGCTTGGTGAGAGCTTTTGGGTAAGGGGTGCACCACTCCCTATGTCATTCCCATAATGTTCTGTGTTACGGACTGCATGAGGCCAAAATTACCCACGTTTTGGCACATCTTCGTGATAGGTTAACACCACATCAACCAAGTGGAGTCCAAAAACTGCCAACTATGCCAAAGGCCCATGTATGAATTGATGCATTTGTGTGGTTTGCACCTACTCAGGGCATTGATTTTCAAGTTTAATGGCTATTTTGTTTTTCAACACTCTTCTATCATATATGCAATTTCCTATTAATAACAGTTTTATACAAATTAATATCAAACCTTAATCAATATTAGTAGGACTTAATAGTCACACGTCTTTTAAGAGCACTATACAGCTCCCTTGTGCACCCAATTTCCCTGTTTTCCATTATTTTTTGTTTTTCTATACACATTTTATATTTTATTAACTGTAACATATATAACAAACTATCATTTTTTGCCAATTGGGCAAAACCTTTCAGCTGTTTTAAACAATCATACCTGTGTTCTAAAAACTTGTGCAACATAGCATAAAACACATAGTGGCATTGTCCTTATTTCATAGCTGAGGTGTATCACGCTTGACCTATGAAACTTTAAGGACAAATTCACTTTTCCTCCTTGACTACTAGTTGGTAGTCTAATTGAAGGAAAACATAAACTAGTCTGTTTTCTGAACTATCATTCAAAGCTATGTTTCTTTGGATCTGTGTTTTTCCAAACACTTGGTGTCAGGATAGGAGCATGCAGTCAATGCCCAAAATCAACGTATGATTCAATGCCTTGTTAGAGGATGAACTCATGAAGCCCAATATTCTACCAAGACTTATTTTAGCATTTCACTTTTCGTGCTTGAATCGATGAAGAGAGCAATATTGTTTGCTTAATTTTACAAGTGGGTGTTATTGCTTTTCTTTCAAAAATATGTTGTTGATTTTAATTAAGGGTGTTGCTTTCATGGACATTCTTAACACCTAAAACTGTGAATATTTTTTTCATTTTCATGCACTTACTTATCTCACCAGCACAGCAGAAAATATGTGTAGTTCAATGAAAGTTACAAGTTGCAGGTATAAACTAGTCTGTTTTCTGAACTATCATTCAAAGCTATGTTTCTTTGGATCTGTGTTTTTCCAAACACTTGGTGTCAGGATAGGAGCATGCAGTCAATGCCCAAAATCAACGTATGATTCAATGCCTTGTTAGAGGATGAACTCATGAAGCCCAATACTCTACCAAGACTTATTTTAGCATTTCACTTTTCGTGCTTGAATCGATGAAGAGAGCAATATTGTTTGCTTAATTTTACAAGTGGGTGTTATTGCTTTTCTTTCAAAAATATGTTGTTGATTTTAATTAAGGGTGTTGCTTTCATGGACATTCTTAACACCTAAAACTGTGAATTTTTTTTGCATTTTCATGCACTTACTTATCTCACCAGCACAGCAGAAAATATGTGTAGTTCAATGACAGTTACAAGTTGCAGGTATAAATTTGAAATATTGATGGCTTGATGGACGCTTTTTGCGGAACATATGTCGCTCTGAGGTTCCACGAACTTGACACACATTTGGGCATGGTTGCATATCTTACATTAGCTTGTTTCATCATTGACAGACAGTCTTGTTTCCAAGTTGAATACACGACCTAGAATCACATAAATGAGGGAGGCAAAACGTAGAAAATGAACATCCTACCTCAAGAGGTGTCCATGGCATACATTATGGTGAGGTAAGAGTCAAACACAGAGCAAGAATAAATGGCCTGCCGTATGGAGCTCTGGATCATGACACGTGGTATGCAAAGGGGTTAATGAGCATAAAAAGATGACACCTTCTTCAAGGAAGTAGTCAAGGCGTGTTGAAAACAAGAATGCGAGAGAGAAGACCCTAATGGAGGAGCTTCCACATAATTGGAGGTGTATTTCATCTTCCAAGGTATTTGTGGAAAAGAAACATTTTCTACATATTTAGACATGCTCTTTGCATGAAGAGAGGCCATGTGTCATTGTTGACTTGATCAAAAACTCAAAGCAAAGGTGTTTTGCTTATAAAGATGAAAAGTGGCATTATGGACCCATTTTACTCACCCAAAGGCAAAAGTAGCAAAAATCCCACATTGGAGAAGCACAAAGCATGGCACATGGCAAGGAATGAGACTAAAGGATGAACAACCTTGCTTTCAATGATGCCATATGACATTACAAGCATTTCCTTGGTCAAAGGAGGCCACTTAATGAGGAGTGCTTCACTCCAAGGGTGAAAGGAAGGATTTTACGATTTCTTGATCGTTAATCAACCCATTTAAGTGAGAGTTGTCCACTTCAGGAGGGCATCTAAAACATGTTAGATGGCCATTTCATATTAATTGAGGTAAATGGACACATTTGGAGAAATGATCTCAAGGAGAGGTTGACACCTATAAATCTATGATTAAAAAAATCCCTAAAAATCACTCTAAGGAGTACCCTACTTCTACAGTTTCTGGCTCACTTTTATTATGATTTTATTCTGTAGGGTTTGATTGAAAGGTATAAATAGAGGAGAAGCTCATTTGCAAGAGGTATGGTTCGAAGATTGTGAGTTCCCCTCCAAAGCTTAGATAAATCCTTTGGGTGGACGAAGATAGGGGCATCTCAAAGGTCCTTGGGCTACAAACATAAAACACGTAATTGACAACTTTTCCACGAGCTTTGGAACTGACCCTGCAACAGCACTCTTCTATCCATAAACAATCTCACAAATTCTCTAACTCATCACAAGCATATTTTTGTTATTCATAGAGACATGTACATCATTGTGAATACAAACAATGATTGCTTTAAAAAAATCACAAAATTAGCAACTCAAACACGGAGCAAGAATAAATGGCCTGCCATATGGAGTTCTGGATCATGATACGTTGTATGCAAAGGGGTTAATGAGCATAAAAAGATGACACCCTCTTCAAGGAAGTAGTCAAGGCGTGTTGAAAACAAGAATGTGAGAGATATAACCCTAATGGAGGAGCTTCCACATAATTGGAGGTGTATTTCATCTTCCAAGGTATTTGTGGAAAAGAAACATTTTCTACATATTTAGAGACATGCTCTTTGCATGAAGAGAACCATGTATCATTGTTGACTTGATCAAACACTCAAAGCAAAGGTGTTTTGCTTATAAAGATGAAAAGTGGCATTATGGACCCATTTTACTCACCCAAAGGCAAAAGTAGCAAAAATCCCACATTGGAGAAGCATAAAGCATGGCACGTGGCAAGGAATGAGACTAAAGGATGAACACCCTTGCTTTCAATGATGCCATATGACATTACAAGCATTTCCTTGGTCAAAGGAGGCCACTTAATGAGGAGTGCTTCACTCCAAGGGTGAAAGGAAGGATTTTACGATTTCTTGATCGTGAATCAACCCATTTAAGGGAGAGTTGTCCACTTTAGGAGGGCATCTAAAACATGTTAGATGGGCATTTCACATGAATTGAGGTAAATGGACACATTTGGGGAAATGATCTCAAGGAGAGGTTGACACCTATAAATCTATGATTAAAAAAATCCCTAAAAAACACTCTAAGGAGTACCCTACTTCTACAATTTCTAGCTCACCTTTATTATGATTTTATTCCTTAGGGTTTGATTGAAAGGTATAAATAGAGGAGAAGCTCATTTGCAAGAGGTATGGTTTGAAGATTGTGAGTTCCCTTCCAAAGTTTAGATAAATATCTTTGGGAGGACAAAGATAGGGCCATCTCAAAGGTCCTTGGGCTACAAACATAAAACACTTAATTGACAACTTTTCCACAAGCTTTGGAACTGACCCTGCAACACCACTCTTCTATCCGATAACAATCTCACAAATTCTCTAACTCATCACAAGCATATTTTTGTTATTCATAAAGACATGTACATCATTGTGAATACAAACAATGATTGCTTTAAAAAAATCACAAAATTAGCAACTCACTCTAATTCTCTGACATCCAGCCTCTTAAATAGAAAATGGTGGTTTTTCTTTTATTTTATCAATCATTGTGCATATTCCACAGTGGCAACTCTACTTGTCAAAATGGTGATTACAACTCACTATGATTTGGTGGATTAACTTCTTGACTTCTCCAAGGCAACTCAAATGGGTCACATTAGGTTAACTACATCAACTCTATCATTTGTGTACACCCTTTCTCTATCTACTCCTATGCCTTATATTTCGCAACTTCAACCCAAGATTAACCATGCAAGAAACGTCTACGGATCTCCAATATATTTTCCTCACCCGAGAACTGACACAACGGCAAAACCCATACTCATTGGTCATTATGGGGATAAACACGAACACACCTATTAGAAAACTCTTCTCTAAGCTCTACACTTGACCCTACAAAACCACTCTTATGTCCATAGACAGTATCATGAATTCTCTAATATGTCACATGATTATTTTTGTTATTCCTCTGCAATGATTATTGATGGGAAAGATTCAACTTGGCCCCTCTATCTTTTGCATGCTTGTGTGTGTAGAATTTCTTGAAATTTCACAACTGCTTCAAGGAACAATTCCAAAAACTACTTTCTATTCATAAAGACACAAAATTTCTCTACTTACCTACAGCAGAATAGAATGAAAATAAAACACAGTCACACGATAGCAAAACATAATATTTTTCTAGGAAACCGACTGGGAAAACCCTCCCCTTGTTTGAGAATTTTATTAATAGAAATTTGAGCAATAGATCTCTTACAATACAATTGTTCCAATCAGAAAACAATCTTGTTTTTCTTTGCTTGTCCAAAGCTTGAAACACTTGTAAGAACCCTTAATTCTCCTGCCTTCTTTCCTTGCCTGGCTGAGCTCTGAATTCCCTGCACTGGTCCAAGAATGTTAAAATTAGCAACTAGGGCCAAATTCCACTTTGGACATCTAATTTGATGGAGGTAAGTATTGCATTGAATTCCTCTTTTCGAGAGGGGACCAACATTGACCTAAATATCACCAAAACCGGACTAGGAGAAATGTATTTTTGAAGTGAAGCCCATACATTTGCAAATTGTAAAGGTCAATCATATCATAATGTAGGCTCATGAAGCCCAATGGACATGTCTTTTGACCCTCAACAACTCGTATAAATAAGAGAGACCTCAAACCTCATTTGGCACCTCATCAACTCAACTCATTCTTCTCTCTCCTCATTTGATTGGTTTGTACAGTTCATTGGGCAGCGCTTCTTCAGGGTTCTTCTCACATGTGTCGTTGAAAGAGGACGAATTTCAAGAGGCCAAATTTCAGATCTAATGTAGGGTTTGAACAACGTTGACCAAGGGTTGTTTGACTGATTTTGAATACGATTTTTGTGGGAAACTTTTTGTTTGGGAGGGTTGCATTCATTGGCACAAATACCGAGATTTTATGGGTTGTTTGACTTGCATTGACCGCAGGGTTGACTTTGTTTGACTGGATTTGACCACTACAAAGTTGATTGTTTTCAGCTGACTTCGACCAAGTAAGGATGTTGAGTTGGATGCACTGTCACCGAGTTGCAAAAGGGTTGTTTTGACCCTTGACTGTTGACTAGTTAAGGCACAAACTACTGCTAATTTGACTGTTGTTGACCACGAACAGAATTGCAGATTTGACAGGTCTGTTTTGGACAGTGATTTGACAATTCAATTTTGACTTTGACTCTATCATTGTACTCTCTCTCTGTTGAACATTTGATATAATAATGGTTTTCCCCATGTTGGGATTTTTCCCTAACATTCACCAAATCCTGGTGTTCTCTTGTCTTGGCTTGTCTTCTGCATTTATTGTTTATGTTCTATCTATAGTTACTGTCAATGTGAATGGTTGATGTGATTGCCATTGGATATTAAATTGGAAATTGTCATTGGGCTAAATAAAGGACATTGAAGTAATTGTTGCAAGCATAGACCATACCATTGTTAACTAAAATTAAAAAGAAATTAGCTCCTATTTTCTAGCACATGAGGAGCTCCTATTTCTTAGGAATTTCCTCCTAAATTCTAGCGCATTCCACAAGGAAAATTTTCCTTCCATCAAACTCGCACAAGCCTCTTCTTGGCTCGTTCTTCCTCTCACAAGCTCCACACACAACCTTTTGCTTAAGAATAATGTTATAAATTGTGCCTTCATCCTCCTTATAAGCAAATCGAATAAGCTAAATATGGCAAGTTTTATTTTTGGAAATCGAACTAGTGATTAATACGTTCACTGAGTCTAACTGACTCATGTAACTCGTCCTCTCTCAATTTAAGACTTGAGACTCACGCATCTCAATTTCCAAAACTAACTCGCACTAGGAGACAACAAACTGAACCTCCCACTCAAGTGCATCAATCAAACTGCTTCATAACTCGTTCTAATTTTTGGAACTCGATCATGCTAAAGAAGAACTCGTTGTCATCTCTTTAACTAAGGCACAAGTCAAAGAAGACCTTCACTTAATACTTTTCAACACTCCTTCATAGTGAGAAAGGGATTATGTACAACTCCCAACTTATCTCTAAAATGAACAAAATTGCTTCTTGCCAGTGCCTCGGTCAAGATATTTGTTGCCTACTCCTCTATTGGAATGCATGATAGCTTCACTATCCCTTTCTGCACACAATCTCTGAGATCATGATACCTGATCTCAATTGAGCGATCATGAAACACTATGTTCTCAGAGAGCTTGATGCAACTCTGATTATCACAGTGTATTGCAGTAGGCTCCATCCTCTGTCTGAAAATTCCCACCACCAACTTCCTCATCCAAATAGCTACGCATGATGCAGACTAGCAACCATGTACTTGACCTTTGTTGAACTAAGTGCAACTGATCTTTGTTTCATGTTGTACCAAGAAACAATTGTTGACCCACTGCTAAAGACGCCACCTGAAGTACTATTCCTGTCTATGGAGCTCCCTGCCCAATCTGCATCTATGAAGCCCTCAAACCTCACTCCATCAACCTATATGTACCATGATCCATAATCCTTTGTGCCTTTGAGATACCTCAACACATGTTTCGTAGCAACTCAGTGAACTCTAGTCAGTTCCACCATGAACCAACTCAATTGGTTGACTGCAAAACAAATATTAGGTCGTGTGTTGACCAAGTACATCAACGACCCAATGAGTTGCCTGTATAATGTAACATCCACTTGCTACGCCACTTGCAGTACTATTCCTATCTATGGAGCTCCCTGCCCAATCTGCATCTATGAAGCCCTCAAGCCTCACTCCATCAACCTATATGTACCACGATCCATAATCCTTTGTGCCTTTGAGATACCTCAACACATGTTTCGTAGCAACTCAGTGAACTCTAGTCAGTTCCACCATGAACCGACTCAATTGGTTGACTGCAAATCAAATATTAGGTCGTGGGTTGACCAAGTATATCAACGACCCAATGAGTTGCCTGTATAATGTAACATCCACTTGCTCTGTTGTGCCAAGCATCCACCTTCCTCTAGTTTGTGACTAGAGGCGTGGCCATGGGCCTGCATATGAAATATCTAGAGAATCATTGTAGTGTACTTCCCTTGTCCCAGGAAGATCTCACCATCACCTTGCCAAACCTCCAAGCAAGGAAAGAGTGCATAAGCCCCACATCCTTCATCTCAAACTTCCTTGCACGATCCTCCTTGCAATCCTGGATCAAGTTGTCTGCTCTTGTCAATATAAGGTCGTCAACATATAGCACTAGAAAGGGCCGAAGTCCTCCAAAGATGATGTAGTATAGGTTGGCATCTGTCTCACTCTTAGTGAAGCCCAATCCTTGAAGGTAGCTATCAATACGAGTGTACAATGCTCTCGGAGCCTGCTTGAGCCTATAAAGAGCTCTCTTCAACCTGCACACATGTGTGTCTCTACTGAACTACTCAAACCCCTCTGGCTACTCCATATAAATCTCCTCCTCAACCACTATGTTAAGGAATGTTGTCTTCATGTCCAGCTAGTGGATCTTCCATCCCATCTGTGCTACAAGTCCCAGAATAGTCCTTATGGATGAATATCGTGCTATGGGGGCCAAAGCAAAGATCTCATCATAGTCTATGCCCTCAATCTGTGAGAAGCCCTTGGCCACAAACCTAGCCTTGTGCTTCTCCACACTCCCCTCTGCGCCATGCTTCACGTTGTACACCCATCTTGAACCAACTACTGATTTGCCCTCAGGTCGTGGCATAATCTCCCAGACATCATTCTTTGTTATGGAGGAATATTCTTCCACCATGCATCCTGCCAAACCTGTTGAGAAGTTGCCTCCTTGTAGGAAGAAGGCTCAATGTCCACCAACTCTGTCATTAGCACCATATAACCTGTGTACCTTTGTGGCTACTTGTTCTGCCTAAACATGGTGCTAGGAGCTTCAACCTGCTCCTATGCCTCTTGAATCAACTTCTCGGCCCACTTGGCTTTCTTCCTCCTTGTGTCGGGAGTCTCCAACTGACTAGCTACCTGCTCTCATCCTAGTCTCTTCTCCTCATCATCCTGTCGCAGTCCCTACTGTGCGGAACTCTTGCCACCTGTCTGAGACTCTGTCTATGATCCTACCTAAAGCTCCTCCCTAGGAGCAAGTACCTCCTCCACCTGAGGTACTGTTGTTTGCTCTCTCTAGAGACTCCCTCAGAGCTTTTTCCTCCTCGAACCTCACATCCAACCTAAAAACAATCTTCCCGAGTCCTGATAGATACACCCCCTGTATGCCTAAGTTGCCTCACTGTACCCAACGAAAATATCATTTTCTGTTGTGGGCTCCAACTTCTTCCTGCTATCTTTGAACACATGGCAATACACTCTTGTGCCAAAGATTTGGAAGTGTGACACATCAGGCTTCTTGCTTGTGAAAGCCCCGTCTAGTGTAACTTGTCCAAGAACCCTGTGTGGACTCCGTGTCTGCAGAGATACTGCAGTGTTGCATGTTGTTGCCCACAAGAACACAAGTAGTCCCTCCCTAATCATGCAACATAGTCTTGGCTAATCCAACAATAATGCAGTTCTTCCTCTCAGCCACCTCATTCCACCATGGGTTATGGGGTGCAATTAGCTCCCTCCTAATGCCCTCTTTCACACGCAACTCCTTAAAGGTATTAGAAACATATTCTCCCCGATTGCCACTTCTCACTGACTTGATCTTCTTCCCTGTGTGGTTTTCTACCAAGGCCTTAAACTCCAAGAACTTGGTTAAAACCTCGTCCTTCTTCTTCATAAAGAATATCCAAGTTTTACGAGAACAAACATCAATGGAAGCAACACAACGCAACTCCTTGAAGGCATTAGAAACATATTCTCCCCCATTGCCACTTCTCACTAACTTGATCTTCTTCCCTGTGTGGTTTTCTACCAAGGCCTTAAACTCCAAGAACTTGGTTAAAACCTCGTCCTTCTTCTTCATAAAGAATATCCAAGTTTTACGAGAACAGACATCAATGGAAGCAACATAATACCCATAAGGGAAAGAGAAGAGAACGGTCCACACACATCTAAATGCACCAGCTCCAAAATTCCTTTGGCTCTTCTGTCTCGGCCCTAAAAAGAAGTCTTAGCATACTTGCCAAGCGTGCATCCCTTGCACACTCCATTCTTGTCAAAGTTGCATGTTGGTAATCCTATGGATATCTGCTGAAGAATCTTCAGCCCCCCATGATGCAAGTGACCCATGCGCCTATGCCAGTGTTCTCCACTATCTCTACTTTGGTCACAACTTGCCTTTTTGCTCAAGGCTATGCACATCTCAACCTGCAACTTGTACAGGTTCCTCAACCTCACACCTATTTGCTTCACTAATCCAAAAGCTATGTTCTTGAGGTACACCGTACACCTTACCTCTATTGAAGAAGACATCATATCCCTTGTCCTCAAGGGTTGCTACTAAAACCAGGTTCTTCTTCAGCCCTGCAACATAGAGAACATCTTTGAGATGGAAAGAGTTCCCAAACTCCCTCTCAAAGCTAACAGTGCCAACTCCTTGGTCTCATACTTGCCATTATCTCCAAGCTCGACATGACTTGCATGTCCATCTCCTCCAGTTGGTTGAACTACTTGATCTTGGTCATATGGAAAGAAGCTACTGAATCAATATACCACGTGCTACTACCTACTAAGCTTGCCATGCAAGCTATCAATGAGAAGTGTTTCTCAAACTGAGAAGCAAACTCATCTACCTAAGTTGATGCTACATGATCTTTACCAAATCCCTTCTTTCGCTTTGGGCACCTAGTAGCATAGTGCCCAAACTAATGGCAAGGAAGCACTTGATTTTACTCGAATCCTTCTTCTTCTTATCACCCTTCTGACTAGACTCACCCTTCCCTTTGCCTTTCTTGCCCTTATCTTTGCCCGCAAGAGCAAAATTTTCCTCCTCATCTATCTTAACTGATCTACCATCTATGGTCCCTCTCCGGATCTCTTCCTGAACGCAGCCAGTCCAAAACCTTTCCCAATTGGGAAAATTTTCTCTCCCACTAACAGCGTCCTAGAAGCCTTGCCAAGAATTGTGAAGTCCAAGTAAGGCAAAATTCACAAGATCATGATTAGATACAACTTCACCCACACCACCTAGCTCATCTCGAACCTGAGTGAACCTAGTAAGATATGTGGCGATGGGTTCTCCTTGTTTCATCTGGATACTCCTTGGCTCCTCCTTAGCAAGCTTCCTAGTATCATTGGTACTCTGATATAATTTTAAGATGGCTTCGAACATCTCATATGTTGTCTTCTTCTCATGGATGTGGGGAACTATATGATCTTTGACCCCTTCTAAAATAATCCTCCTTGCCTTGATATCCTTCTTACTATGTTGGGCCAATTGTTGGGGATCTTGAAGTGGTGCTATCGCCCGCTGGATAAATTCTCCCACCCCATTATCTTCCAACACAATCGTGATCCTCCCTTTCTAAGAGACGAAGTTCAATGCTCCCTCTAAACAGTGATCAACTCTCAATCCCTGGTATGCCATTCTCCCTGTCCAAGAAACTGCTCTTCTAAATTTGAATCTATGTTTCCCAACAAAAAACTGATCTCCGTAGTGCTGGTATTTATTCTGTTCACAGCTCTGATACCATGTAGCATTACTTGAAATTCTCCAATTGTTTCGGTGAACAATTCTGAAAACTAATTTCTGTTCATAAAAATACAGCATTTCTCTACTTAATTGCAGCGGATTAGAACAGAAATAAAACACATTCACAGGATAGCAAAACGCAATATTTTTCTAGGGAACCCAACTGGGAAAACCCTCTACTTGTTTGAGAATTTTATTGATAGAAATTCGAGCAATAGATCTCTAAAAATACAATTGTTCCAATCAGTAAACAATCTTGCTCTCTCTGCTTATCCTAAGCTTGAAACACCTGTAAGAACCCCGGATCCTCCTGCCTTCTTTCCTTGACTGCATTGGTCCAGGAATTAGCTCCTATTTTCTAGTGCATGAGGAGCTCCTATTTCTTAGGAATTTCCTCCTAAATTCTAGCGCATTCCATGAGGAAAAATTGCCTTCTATCAAACTCGCACAAGCCTCTCCTTGGCTCGTTCTTCCTCTCACAAGCTCCACACACAAACTCGTGCTCAAGAATAATGATACAAATTGTGCCTCCGTCCTCCTTATAAGGAAATTGAATAGACTAAATCTGGAAGTTTTATTTCTGGAAATCGAACTAGTGATTGATGAGTTAAATAAGTCTAACTGACTCATGTAACTCGTCCTGCCTCAATTTAGAACTTGAGACTCATGCATGTCAATTTCCAAAACTAACTCACACTAGGAGACAACAAACTGAGCCTCCCACTCCAGTGCATCAGACGCACTGCTTCATAACTCATCCTAATTTTTAGGAACTCAAGCATGCTAAAGAACTCGTTGTGGATTCTTTGACTAAGGCACAAATCAAAGAAGACCTACACTCGCTACTTTTCAATAGCGTGTAACTGGAGTCCCTCGGTGCCTTCTCTATTTTCAACAGTTTCTCGACTTCTTTACCCACATCCTTATCTTCTCCTTAATGTGACTTTGATACCACGTGAGGTGTATACACACATGCATTGATAGAAAATTATACAATTTCTTATTACATACTAGGAGATGAGAAGTATGTTACATAATTTCCAAATACCTAACTAAAAACCACTACATTAATTACTATATCAAACACTTCATTATTACATCACTTTATTAGCAAGACTTATTCTATGTTACCGGAAAAAGGAAACAGATACGGATCCACCAGATTTTTGAAAAGCCAAAATTTGAATACGATGAGGAAATGTCATGTACAAAAATTACAATAATATTTTTTAATTTTATAAAACATATTCATAAGTTAAAAAACAAAACCATTTATGAATCACAACATTAATATACATTAAATAATGTATAAATCTGAACACTGAAATCATAACGCATCAAGCTTTATACGAAAAGGGATAGCTGTAAATACAAAATTGAGTGTCTCAGCAATGATCACTTTATTGATATGATGATGTGGAGTAGGTCTAACTACATATCAAAAATGGGTCTACATCCTCATCATTTGAATATTTCAACTCTACATCATGATCAACCTGTCATCTTTCTTGAAATCTTAATATTTAAAATTCCCAGCTAGTTATAATGGTAAATGAATTCCATACATACTTGAGAAAAGGCTACAGTTTATGTATCATACTGTTCTAAGAGGAGTCTTCACGTAGAGTAGGATGCAAATGATCTAATTATATTATTAACTGCATAGTCCTCCTTTACAATGTTGTTGAAATTGACATCGAGATAAAATCAACAAGGGTCCGGCAAAATGAAATAATCGATAAAATATCAGTTAAAATTAGCAAACTTCGACAAAATTAATAAAAAACAAAAAATAAAAATAAAAAACACAAATGACTTTAGGTGATTTTTTTGGATTGACTCATGATTTTTACAATTTCATTGTGATTTTATTCCAATTTTATCACGATTTTTACAATTTTTCCCAATTTTTTCAAACTTAAAAATTGGCAATTATTCGGGTCAATAAAATCAACGCCCAGAAAAATCCGCGATGTGGTGATTTTATCGCGATGTTTGCAACTGTTAAACACACATGGATAGCAAGAGAGATATGAAAGATAAAACATGCAATACAATTTTTATTGACAAATGATATACATTATAGTACATTATGTGACCATTGGGATTCACATCCCAAGGTCTCTTGGACTACTTAGTCTATTCAGCTTCCACACTAACCCATTTAGGATTAGGTGTCCAACATTCCCCCCCTTAATCCGGAGGGTTATGTATGAGTCCAAGAAGAGAGTTGTAATACAAAATGTGCAAATAATGCATGGCAGCACTAGGCTGAATGTGCTCTCTGAAATGTTGGTATAAAGGGCGGTGGTTTAAGGATGACCTCCAACACTGGAACGCTTAGTACAGTTCCTGGAACTCTTCCAAAACGGCAAGAAGCTGAAGTCTTCTGCTAGAGGAAGTGATCCTATTGTTTTAAAGAGGGAAACCTTCAACCATAAAAGGGAGGTCTCACCCCGCATAAAAGGTAAAACTTCAACCTTAAAAGGGAAGTCTCAACCTGTGATGGTTTAAGGATGACCAACAACTCTGGAATGCTTAATGCAATTCCTGGAACTCTTCCAAAACTGGCAAGAAGCTGGAGTCTTCTGCTAGAGGAAGTGTTCTCAATTTTGTTCCTGGAACTCTTCCAAAGCTGGCAAGAAATTAAAGTCTTCTGCTAGAGGAAGTGTCCCAGATTGCCAACTGAAGGCATGTTCATGGGCATATTTGTCTCTAGCTACAACTCTGCAACTGGTCTGGCAGGTTGTGGTTCAGGTTCGCTTGATGTGGACTTTGAAGCTTGTAAATGACCATCATTTCCCCCCCTGTCAGATACAAGGTGAGATGATGGAGAAAACTCAACTGCAAGATTGTTCAATACTTTAGAACAAGTTCTGACATGTGTTTGGAATATCTTCTTGGTTGTTGATGCCCATTGCCAAGAAGCGATCCATCCTAGATGAATCTTTGTTCTTGCAGGACGTTTGTTTCTGAAGCATCTATGTGAAGAATGACTGGTTTTATGACAGTGCTTACATGGATGAAGATCAAAACAGTGA
>APFE030589176.1:94077-109474 GCA_000404065.3 Pinus taeda
TAAGTTACAAAATGTACAACGGTAAAGAAACACACTTTACCTAACTCTAACCTAACTCTATACTAGACCAAGTTGAACTTAACTATTCCTATGTGTCGGAATATCCTAACACAAATTGTCAAGGTCGGCCAGCGAACTTATGTACGCTCAGAAGCCCAACAGTCACGTCTATTCATCCTCAACGTTTGCTATAAATATATGATGCCTCATCCTCATTTGGACACACTCATCTTCACACATCTCTCTCTCCTCATCTGATTGAGTACGCATTTCTGGGCAGCATCTCTCTCCACACATGCGAAGGAAAGGAAGGGCAATTTTATGTTTCAGAGTTGACCAGGTTTGACTGAATTTTCAGAGGCTATTTTTGGGCTGCGTTGACCAAGCATCGACTTGTTTTGTTGCGATTTTGGGTGGAGGAATTATGTCCTAGCATGCTGGATTTCTGGGCACAGAAATTGAGGCAGTCCATTGACTATTTGACCAATGTTGACTGTGGTTATGGCTGACCATAGGTTGATTGTTTGACCAAACTTTGACTGGGTTGAATTTGATTGTTTTGAGGGATGTTTCATCTTGTTGTTTGGAGGTCGAAGTTGACTGAATCTTTGAGGGTCAAATCTGCCCTGTTGACCAACATTGACTTTTCTGCTTAGGGCTCTTTTGTTGCTGTTCTAAATTATCAGAATTTGTAAATTGTACTATCTCTCTCTACTGAACTATTGAAGACTAAAAGAAGAATTGATCAAGGGTTTCCCCACATTGGGGTTTGTCCCTCGCTGGTGCCATATCTTGTGTCCTCTTATCTTGGCTTGTCTTCTACTGTTTACGTTTATGTTCTATCTGCATTTTACTATCATGTTGATGTGATTGCTAAACTGGATATTGATTTTGGGCTAATAAAGAAATTGAAGTAGAATTGCTCTAAAGCATAGAACATACCATTGTTGCCTAAAATTAACATTAGGTGTGCTCAGGAAATGACCAAACGCCCCTAGGCTAGCATTATACCTTCTTGATCGATGTTGCTCTTCTCTTGGTGATGATTGAGGATGATGATGACTTGGTATCCCTCTAAAGGAGATTCCAAACCTTTTACCCTAGTGAAATCATGCCCTAGCATAATGAAGTCACCCTTTTGATGCATTTGATGATGGATTTGGCTTTCAAAAGGATGGCATTGGTCTTGAGAGGGTTTTCTTTGGTGATGAAGCACAACTTTGATGAGGTGGCATGACTTTTGGGATAAGACAAAGCCCTAAGGTCATCCCTTGCACCTTTTCATAGAGAAACATACATTTTGGGAGATGATGTCACACTGGGGACTTTTAAACTCACACGTGCAGGTTAATTGAGGCTTATTTTCATATTATTTCATTATTTGGCAATCTTTAGGGGTTGCCTTGATGACCTACCACCTTTTATCACAAATTTAGCATATTTTGGGGAATTTAGCCTAATTTGAGCATAAATCGACCTAGTTGCTCTCACATAAGTCGAGGATTGTTGTCAAGTGGGTATAGCTCGGGTGGTAGGGAGGAGTCACTCTTATCCTCCCCACTTAGATTCCAGTCCCACAGAGATTGGCATGCTCACTCCTTGGGAGTAATTATTTTTAAGCCCTAAGAATTAGCTCAATCGATTGAGGTCTCGTTGCTAAAGCACCTTGCCATTTGGAGGTCACGCATTCAATTCTCCTCGATGACCTTGAGGTTAGGCTCAAATTAGTTTGGCCAGGGGGTGTGATCCCTTCGGGTGGACCTACCCTAATTTTCCATGAAAAAAGGTCGAGGATTGCTTTACCTCTTAGATCATTGTCACACTTGGATTATAACTTCTCATCATTAGTGATTTCTCCTTATTGTGAACAATGCAAACCTAGTTAAGCGACTTTCTTTGATGGATCTTGTGATGTGATATGATCACTTTTCATGGATGCTTATGATGGATCTTGGATGTTGCATGGTGAAGCATGTCAGTTTATTTGCTTTATCTTGATATTATGTTCCATGGGATTAATGTTCTTGTGCTAAGTTAGTTTATTTGGTATTTGTCTCATTGTCCCTTATTGAGCTAAACCCTTCCTCCAAGTATTTAAGAAATAAAGATAGGTTTTTCTTTCCCTTGATCATCTGGAAAATTGACAACCTAAATCTCAAACCCTAGGGTAAGTTAGTTTATTTGCCCTAGTTTTGTATGGATTTAAAATTACTTTAAAAAAACCTAAAATAGTTAATATCCTAAAGTCCATATGCCTTAGATTGAGAAGGCACTAGCCTACAAGCCATCTCGCTTGTGGCACTCTTCTAAATATACAATCATTTATTTTTGTTTTATGGTAAATTAGGGTTAAATTGCAGCAAAATCTTGTATTTTCATCATTTACCGACTCACACATGTATGTCGTATGGTCAACTTTTAGATATTGTTTAAAAGTGCATTAGAAAAGTTGAATTGAAATTTTTCATGCATTTTTCAGCCATTTTCTAAGGCTGACATAAAGTTTTATTTGATGTTATATGTCTTATTAACCGTCAAAATTTGTTATACTTCGGTCATTAATTTACTCTCAAATTTAACCTTTATTCCTCCTAGTTTAATCATTATTTTCATGTCTAAATTTGCCACTGTTATAAACTATTGTTTTGCTGCAATTTGTTGGTTCAAAACCCTAGTTTATAGCAGCTTTGAATTTTTCTTGATTTGGTGTGTGTAGGAAATCTGTTTGAGACTCTTTAGGTCAACCCTAGCCTTTATATTGACCCATAGCTCCCTTGAACCCAAATCTGGAGTTTACTCCATCCACCTCAAACCCTAATTTCCTATACCTTCATCTGGTTGATTTGCATTGTAGGATCCTTAAGAGGCACTTAGCTTAAGATCCTGGGGTTACTTAATCCCTATTCCCTACCAGGGAAGTCTCCTTTGTGTTGGATTGTGTCCTTCACTAAAGAGAGCAGAGTAGTTGCTGAGGTGACAATGATAACAATCCCATGTGTTGCATATTGTTTGAACCACCTAGTGAGGCTTTGCACTAAGTGCTAGATTTTGTTGTAACAGAACCTATACATAACATAATGTGAGGACAGATGATGGAGTGGTATGTGTAGTGACTAATGAGCACTTGGATAGCCTACCTCAGGCTAGCCCTGCATTGTAATTGCTGAAGTATTATCATTCATATTTGGCATTTATCAATCTCTCCATTTCTTATGTTCAAAATGATGTTTGCATTTATAAAATATTGTATTGTTTTCTAACTAGTGGATAATCCACTTGTACGATCCATTTGCTCAAAGTGTATTCAGCATCCATGTGCACAAATTTACACATTACTTCATTTTCGACGAACAACATCCATACTTTAAGCCCTATAATGCATCCATCCAATATGCCCTATAATAGTTCCATCCAACCAAAAACTTGCAAACTGTATTTTTGAAAAAGTTGATATTGGTATGGCTAAAGAGATCAAACCTCGAGGGAATATGCCAATATTATTCTCTCATATTGAAATATTACCATAACAACTCCTAAAGTTATTTCCATATAAGTTCATACTTTTTAAACAGAAATCACAGCCTCCTTTCAGAACCATTTTGAAGCAAAATCAATTTTTCAAGTCAAATATTCAAAATTATTATTTAAGAAATCTTGTAAAAATAAAATGATCACAAAAAACCAATAATTACCCGTTTCTCCCTGTCTAACTTTAGAGTGCCGCCGCAACGCAACTGCAGCATGTTTGAACTCAGTAACAGCTAACGCCTTTTTCTGCTTTGGTAGAGAAGCTTCCGCTGCTTGAAGTAACAGGTTCGCAGCTGAAATCCCTTGACTTGAACCCACTCTGTCACATTAGAACAGTTCACAACATTTAAATGTTGTAAACCACCATAACTGGCGTCAGGTAGATAATGCATCCAATCCATTAAAATAATTAGATAACTTTGCCGTGAAGCACTCAACTAAAAATGATGCACGAGGCCAGACTATAGGAGCTTGACCATTAAGTATGTGTTTACTGATCATATAAAGTACCACTGGTTAGAAGGCTGTCAAGGTTTACAAGATGTACATGCAATCCTCAAGGTAACTCTATTTTATAGCATAAGGATTGTGATGAATGTGCTTCTAACTTTCTCAGTACAGAATCTACTAGTGCCCTCAAATGGCAAGTCTATCAGGATTGGGAATGAGTGACAATCCTTGTTGGTAAGGTTTATGCTTCGTTAATACATTTTACCGACCTTGAATCTGAGGCTAAATCAAAAAGATTGCAACGTTCATTGATATCACACCCCAGTGATCCTATCTTTGTGCTTTTGTTATGATTTTGTATTTATGCCCACACTATTATTAATGACTCTGTCAAAAGGCCACAAGATGAAACAGATTCAAGCAACCAACTTCTTGAACAATGGATACCAAAGTTCTGTTAAAATTGGCCAAGGCGATTTAAGATTCAGGAACCTCCCAGTGATTTAATTAGAAAGAAAGTCAACTTCCAAGGTTTTGCAGCAAGAATTTCACAAAATTGCCTTTTATCGGAACTGCCATGCACAAACTTGAGTTTCAAATTACATTTCAGTTGGTTTTTATAAGACTGATAAGAAATTGCACAGAAAGCTTTTCTGATTAGGTCAATTACCAATCTTGGAAATCATCAAAGACAACCACTTAATGGTTTCCTCATTTATGTAGATATGTGATGTAAGATCAGAAGTTCAACATGAATGGCAATTTGGATGATGAAAGGATAACAATAACAATACTGTTTTTTCACCAACAGATTAGTCACAGTAGAAATCGCATGCCAACATTCTAAATTTATATTTAATAATTTATGATATAATGGTTTATTGATATGCAATTATTTTTGACGGGGACTTGATTAGATGATAATGTGAAGGTGTTTCATACACCACTGTTAAATTTCAGATCATGATAAGCAGACACTGCACTCATAATTTAAACCCTGCACTCTAGGAACACTACAAGCTAAACAACAATCAAAACAGTAAATTCTGAATGATGTAAACTGCAAACACATCACATGGACAATTTGACCAACAAGTACACAAATCTGAACACTCAAACCTGCATCTGTATGTTACTGACAGAAACATATACAATGCTCTAGCTCAAAACCCTAAGAGCTTAACCACTAGCACTGTCAAAAAACTGAAAAAATACAATCACCTATTATGCTTTAATTTATAGATGGAGACAGCAAGGACCTTACAAATTTAGAGACCCTAAACCTATATTTAGCCTAGGATAGTATGGCTAGAATCACTAGAGGAGGTTGCCTAGAGAGATGCACCCAACTGCTGGTGTACTTGACACATAAAAGTTAAGTGCAACCTCCTGGGATCAAAACCCCTTAGAATAGAAAGGCACATAAAGGAAAAAATAATTATTTGAATTCTAGAAAAAAACAATCAACTAGCTACACAAAAGCACATTTCTAAATAACAGAAAAGCAAGTCTAACAAAGAGGAACTGGCTAAGGTCAAAAACAACATCAACTTCCGCCCATATCCATTGCACCTTGTAGAGGCTCCTACCACTTCTGTTGCACCTGTTGAGAAATCTAGAGCAGACAGTTAGGGTGATTATTAAATTGATTTCTCTGTAATTCTTGACATTTTCTTATGAGTTATATTAGAGCATTAGCATATCATCATCAAGACAAATGCCAATAAGGAGATCACAATGCAAACACAAGAACACCAGATTTAGGCTGCTAGCCAGGGCCAAAACCTCTCCAAGAGCGGAAAACCCACAAAAATCCCTTCTTATAGAATCTCAATGAAGACTTCCAAGACCTTGAACTTGACCCAAGACCAAACCTTCCAAGAGATGAGCCAGCCAAACCCTTAAACAACTTCTCTGCAAAACAAGACTAAGGAAACCCTAGGTTCTCCAAAAATCACAACTGTGGGCAGCAGGGACAGAGATTTCCTTCCTTAACCAATCCACTGATCGTCAAAGAACTTCGCTGGCTTCCGAGAGAACTTCCCTCTCCTTTCTTCCTTGCCCAGACTTCGCTAGAAAACAGAGATACATCCCTTGATTAATGTCTTCCAAATGAGGTGAGGTTCCTTGCAAGGCACTAATGGTAGAGATAGTACAGTTGGACATATGGATCAACGGATGGAGTTCTCCCTAGTTGAGAGGAAGTGTTAAAATTGGCAACTAGGGCCAAACTCCATGTGGGTCATCTTATTAATTGCAGTTGATATTTTTCTTGGATCCCTCTCATCGAGAGGTGTAGGATTGATCTAAAGATCATCCGATTCTAATAAGTATTCATGGAGTTATGAATTTATTTGTGTTATAAGACAATTCGTCAAGGTCGGCTAGCAACCAAATAAACCCCTCATGTGCTCAACATTTTAGTATAAAAGGAGATGACTTGAGAGTCATTTCACAGACAACTTCTCTCTTTATTTCTCTCCACTTGTCTTGGGTTTTAGTGTAAGAGAAATCTAAGAGGAAGTAGCCCTAACGCAGTCCTATGGAGAAGCCCTAACGCAGTCATGGTGAAGAGATCTACAATGTCCTTACAATCCCTAATGTTGTCCTAAACGTTGTCATAAAAGACAGCCCTTATCTCAAATATAAGAAGCCCTAACGCTGCCCTATCTAACGCAACCATGGTAGAAGCCCAAGTACTCTATGTGGAGGGGAAAGAGTCCACCTAGAGCAGCACTAATCCCTAGCCTCGGCAAGAAAGGGAGATTCTAAGACAACGTGAAGGAGGCTGAGTTCATCAATGGAGGCCGAGTTAATTGTTGGAGTTGTAGTGACACTTGGGTGGAGGCCGAGAGACTGTCATAGATGCCGCAGGCTATCTTGAGGGCCGAAGGCATAGTTTTGTGGGGCTATAACCCTTGGAAAGGGCTACCGCAACAAGGGATAGGCTTGTTGTAGCTAGTCGCAATCCCTATCACACCTACAGTTCCACGTTAGGAGGGCGTAAGGTCTGCTGGGGTATGACAAGCCAACGTGGGATGTAGGAGTGCTGAAGAAAGGTGATCGTAGCCTTGGTAGGGATGTTGCCGCTGATATCTGAAGGTTGCTTGGAATGTCATTGATGCCCTAACCAATCCATGACCACATTGTGAAGGCTGTCCTAAATGCAGCAAACAGCAGCATGATATGATATGATGTGATAGCATCGTGGTGAATGTTGTAGCATGATGATGGGTATAGTGATGACCTGTATCACAGCACAATGGTGAGGTGCAGCAGTATGATATATTGCAACAGCGTGAAGTATTGCAAGCAACCGTAAGTTCATGATGCTGCAATAGTATAGCACATTGGGACAGCAGTATGGTACTTGGTACAGCGAGTACACAAAGCAACTATGGTGCCGCAAGCACATGGGTGACAACATGGTGCAGCAGTGATACAAGGTACAACAGTGCTAAACACTGGGATAGCAATGCAGCATAAGGTGCAGCAGTATGATGTGTACAGCATGGTCATAAGGTCCAGCATTGTCATGATGGGTGCAGCATGGGGAAACACGGTGAGGTGCAACATGATGACGAGATGCAGTGCAATGATAGGTAAATGAGTCACCTTGGAGAATCAGTTGAAGCAGAATGTCTTCAACTGATCTCATGTATCATCTTCTTAGAGATGATCTATGCTCTTATCTAGATAAGTCAAAGTGTTGACTTCTGTTGTAAATGTGCTTCTCTCTCTCTAAACTATTGAAGTACATATAAGAAGAATTAATCAAGGGTTTCCCCACATTGGGGTTTGTCCCTAGCTAGCACCACATCTTGTGTCCTTTTGTCTTGGCTTGTCTTCTGCGATTTATGTTTATGTTCTATCTGCTGTTTACTTTAATACTGATGTGATTGTTAATCTGGAAAAGATATTGAGCTAACTGTGAAAATTGAAATAAATTGCTCTAAGCATAGAACATACCTAAAATTAACAGTCTTGTCCCGATGCAACACAAGAAAATTCTTGTTTCAATTTGTAACAACACATTTCTAGTTGGTTTGTTAGTTGTGGCAATTTGGATTCATTACAATGTTAGAACTTAGTATCGAAGTGAGAATCAATGCTATAAAAGCTTCTCTAACTCTAGCACATTGCATCGTTGGTGATGGGGCTTATGAGTTTTTTTATGTGATGATTCCACAAGGTTGGACTCAAGTCGATGAAGCAAACGACCATTGTCCACTCCTAAACTTAATCCAACAAATAACGGGTCACAATCAATGTTAAGGATTGTGGCATGTTAAGACACTCACTAGGGTTCAAGTCTTTGAAGGCATATTTCTAGTGGATGGGGCCAGGAGTAAATACTAGGGGGCTTTCACAAAATTGTACCTCCCCATCGTGGTAGTGTTTCCAAACATGAAGTTTATGTTGTTCAAAAATGTGAGATCTTTCATTCAGCTTCACTGTGCATTGTAATTGACCTTTGAGGGGCTAGGCAAGCTTGCAAGAGCAAGGCCCTCATAAAGAGGTAATCATAAAAAATAAATTAAAAATTCAATCAAATAAAAAAGCATTCCCCTCCTTTGTATCCAATGTCACATGGTTCAGGTTCGAGTTCGGGTTCGGCAATGATTAGGTTCGGTTTGAGTTCAGATTTTTTAACGAGGTTCGCCATTTGGTTTGTCTATATATATATAATGAATTATAGGATAAAATATTAGGAAATCAACATCGGTAAACATCAAAAATGCTATCACAGACATGGAAACTACAAGGATAAATTACAAGCTTGAGTTGTGACATGAAGTTATGAGTTTTGATCTATGGACTTGGTCAATGGCTATGAGATTCGATGAGGCTCACCAAAATTCAAACCTCACGGTTAAAGTTCGACGAACCTTGTGACATAATTTGTATCCTTAGTTCTTTGTACATAGTTAGGGTGGAAAATACTTGAACTCGACCCTATTCCAAAGTATTTGTGCCACAAAAGAGTGAACATATTAGAATAATAATAATCTAATTTTAAGGTCACAGTCAAACCAAACACCAAATGGGCGTATGGGACCCCCTTGTGTTTGGACAAGGGAACCACCTTCGCACAGCAATTTAACAGCTAATGTCCTCAAAGGTGTACATACTCCACACAAAATCAAAACCTACTGGAACCCCAAATGACAATCACGTGACATTTTCCCAGCCAGTCATAGAAGGCCAGGTATAAGGCAAGTGCACCGTGCAGGTCAAAAAACAATAAGCAACCATTCCCATGGGCAACCCCTGAATTTGTTCCTCGAGAAGAATGACTCCGTAAGAGATTTCCCGAAATATTTTCAGGTTTTTAAAATTATATCTGTTCCCCAAGTCTCGACTAAACTAGTTACTAAATCTCTTCCACTAGGTCTGTGATTCTAACTGTGAATATTCTCCCGAGTCTCTACTAAACTAGATCTCTTCACCGGGTCCGTAATTCTAACTGTGAATAACAATAATCACACATATAAGCATTAACAAGACGAAATAATTACATAAAACAAAATTGGAATTGGGGAAGATTCATACTCAGATAGAAGACGGAATGCGGCAAGAGTATCCTGAAACAATAGTGCTTGCAAATTCTTCGGCACCTTGCTGTATCCCCCTCTCAAGATTACGGCCAATTCCTTGCATGCTTCCGCATAGTTGCATCTGAGAAAGTGATTTACGTAAAATTATAGTGTTAAAACAAAAATCAGACTAAAAACATATTTGACTTCACATCAACAAAATGTGATCATAAAATAAACGAGAAAGCAATCATCCCTCACAACAAAAAGCTAACCAAAAATTAGCCCAGTGGGTTAGCTCAAACGGAGTTCACCACGAGGTTTTCAGTTCTAGACCAGCTGAGGTTTGAGTCCGGCTGAGTAGCGCCGGGTTGTCAGATTCTATTCTGGTTGGAGAATGAGCCCCTCTCCATCCAGATATTGCAGGGAAGCGGAGGGGATACCGAAAGGTTTTGCTTGGAAAAAGAAAAAAAACTAACCAAAATTCCCACTGACCCTCAACCAGAAACTTGCTTAAGCATTGCCTAATCTGTCCTTAGCCTGAGTCACCCAATTCATGTTCATAGTTGAGTTCAGCAACAATGACATTTACAAAAAATTCACCAGTGCAAAAGGATGAGATAAACTTCACCATCAAGTTTGGCGGAGAATAGTAATAGCTTCATTTTCCCGATCTTCAAATTTAATTGAAAAATATGTCGAACCTAAACGTTAAGAATGTAGACACGTTGAATAATCATACATCATTCAAAACCTTGTCAAATTCAATTTGCAGGGATTACGATTAGTCACCTCTTGGATTTTGGTCAAATTGTTTTTCCTTTTTGAAGAGAATCATTGAAAGCTGTAACTATGTCCTTGACACGAGATTTAGAGAAACACAAATGTACTAAAAGTAGTTGAACTGAACCAGAAACCGCTGAAAAACGTGTATGAAAATTGACCAAAATATATTCCTATTGTCCTTCGGGGAAAGTTGACCTGCAATAGTAAACTGTGTCCCTAAATAGAAAATTATGCTGAAACGCTGCCTCTACGTAACACTAAAAGCGCCTGAAACAAAAAAATCGATCCCGACAAGCAGAAACTTTCGATATAATTATAGCATTTTGATTTTACCCATAAGATAGAAAACTAACCTAAGGCTCGCCAAAATTGACCCTAGAAAAAACCCACTAAAAGAAAGATGGCCATATATAGTTAAAAATAGCCCCAACAAGATAGAAAAATATCCTTAAACGTATGCAGTTAACCGAAAATTTGAACTAAAACTATAGTTAACCAAAAATTTGATCTAAAACTATCGACTATGTCCTTAAAACGAAAAAATGATCTGTAAACACTAAAATTATCTAAAACACGGAAACTACGCTAATGCCAGTTGTCTCTGAAACAGAAAATTGAAGTAAAGCTACGGAAACTTGTCTCTATAAGAGATATTTAGCCCTGAACTACAACAGGTGTCTCTAAAGAATTAAAACATTAACCCTAAGCGACTTCAATATATACATTTTAGCGGGAAATAAACGAAATTGTTTCCTATCTTCGTCGAACCAGAAAATTGACATGAAACTGCCGAATTGTTCCTCGAAAATAACAAATCTCTCCTGGAATTGTGAAATTTCGACGCAGCAATTTGACCTATATTTTTAAAATTTGTCATCCGTACAACATAGAAAACAAGGTATGGAAGAAAATTTGCTGCGAAGGCAATGGAGTTACTTGCGAGAGAGGGCAATTCGGAGCTCCAATTGTTCGTATCTATGCAACATGTTCCGCCTGGATTATTCTGAAATTACACAGTTTTGGGACTTCAGATAAATTGAACCTTCATGCAATTTGAAGAACGGATTTAAAAAGAGTTACGGGGAAAGTGACTTTATTTATAGAAAATAAATATAATGCTGATGGGACGGAACAGCAAAAGGAGAAATGATAAGGTATAAAATAAATTATGTTTGGAAGATATATTATCAAAATCAATTTGGTAGTTGATTTTGAGAAAACTGATACATCACAATTGTATATAGTGTGCCTTCTGTTGATAACGTAATATTAATAAATTTAAAATTTAAATCGGAGAAAAGTGAGGTCGTATATTAGTAAAAAAAGTAATCCATACATTAATAAATTAAAAACAAGCGAGGTTGCATAATATAAAAATATAAAATAAAATGTTTTTTTAAACTCCACGGAGATATGAAAATTTAATTAGCATTTGTTGGGTAGGGTGTCTACTTTGAATTTTAGTGGGGGAGGTGCATTAATTTACGTCAATGAGTTTAAGAGTGATATCATTCATAATTGTAAAAAACATCTCTTAAATTGTTTTTTTAATGGTTTTTTGAAAATATGTGAAAATAAAATAATATAAGAATAGTGCTAATAATGACATGTGAATAGGTCTTTATTCGATCTTAAAAGAGAAAATTAAGAAATTAGTTTTGTGAAGTCACGTGAATCCACCAACAACTAAGTTAAAGGTGATTGCATTATATGAAGGAAATTAAAAAATTAGCTTTGTCTCGAGGTTAAGTGAATCCACGAACAACCCAGCTAAGGTGATGGTACTATATAAAAAATTAAATATGCACCAATCATGAGGAGTTGGAAACTTTATAGTAATAGAGGACGACTCCTTCATAATCCAATAGAGTGAAACCAATTAAACTCTTAAAATTCTTGCTTATCCATATCCAAATTAATATAGAGCTCAATGTGGGGGTAAGAAGCTTCAAACCTATAGAATATTTTCATGTTTTGAGAACCTTTCATACTTCGATTGATCTTAAAGCAAGTGAGATTGTTTCACTCTAAGTTGGAATATGAGTATAAAAGAAGGGGGTCCAAACATCTTTTACCTCTCACGATAAGATATTCATGATCTATTAATTGATCATGATAATAGAACTCATGGACAAATGGCATATGAATAGGTCCCTCCTAAATTTTGATGTTCCTTCCTCATTCTCACATGCTTGAAGTGTGTTAAACATGGTGGGATGGATTGGAACGTCAAAGGTGGGATTTATTTCATTATGTGTTTTAGTTTTTGTAAGTACTTTTTGAATGCATATTGTGTTGAGCTCAGAGATAGCTAGACCCTAATCCCTCTGTTTTAGTGGTTTGGTATGGTCTTGTGGTTTGGATTTATCTCGGAATTTTGAGCAAAGTAGGTTTGCAATCTCTACTCTTAGCCTTGTGGCTTGCCTTTGGCATCATTTCAAAAATTGTAATCGAATTTGGAGCTAATAGGTATTGTTTCCTTTGGTATGGGTCATAGTTTGTTGTAACTTCAAAAGTTCTTTCATCATAGAGAATCAAGTTCAATTGTAAATTTTGGGTAAGGATGAAAGGCCACAAACACTGTAACACCCTCCTCCCACATTTACCCAAGTTAATCGGCCTGTTGGGGTAAACATGTGACGAGAGGCTACTATGATCATATCCAACTCCCCATGTACATTTAAGGAAGTGGAACTGACAAAACACAACCATTCTGACCTTCTACACATGTTACAAAACCTTCAGGAGCCAACCAACCCTTCTAGGTGACCAACCCCTGAGGTAGCTTGACATTTTTTTAACCTAAAGCCTCAGTCTCTCCCATGGCATGGACATGCATGCGACTAGGACCCTCCAATCACTCCCACAACAAGTGCATGCCAGCGACTGGGGACTTTTTCAGCTAGTTTTGAACTTGCGACCCTAGATTTTGTGCCACTTTTTTAGGGCCACGACTCGGGCCACTGCCCAGAACTTCATGAAACTGCCAAAAATGAAAAGTAACATCGAAACAATGATACTAATGCAAATACTTGAATAAAGACTTGATTGGACCCCAACTAGCCATGATAGGCATTTCGTCAAACATGTCATAAATATGCATTCTACAGGTCATAACCACAGATCTGAGCATAGGGGTCTCATACTTATCTGAGAATCACTAAGAAACGTTAATGCCTTATCACATTACATGCATTATCATCTATTAGGTCATATATGCATTGTTCATTCATTTACAAATCAAAACATGATGAGAGGCATACATCATCACTGTCATAAAAACATACTCATAACCAACATATAAACAATAGAAATAATAAGGATGCAATAGCCATAAAATCCACATATAAACCAGTACATTTACACATTAAATACCAAGGAGAAGGAACTCTTATTAATGAATGCATAAGCCAACCAGGTATGGGACTTCCACGAACCACCCGATCATAGATTGCTTGAACCAAATCTTTCTTTCAGCCAATCACCCTTGTGCCATATTCCAAGCATGAATGTGGGACTCATAACCAAAATCAACCAAGGTTTCCCGAGGCTAAACCACCTCACCCTCATTAATAGAACCAGGCTTTACCGCAATCCCCACCAGATCACAGGCCCTAAACAAGCATGGATGCCACCGGATTTCTCCACCTACACCATGAGGAATTTTCATGTCTCCTAGTCTCTAGGATTTATAGTAGATCTTGCCATACAACGATCGAGGAATCCTAGGCCTATTCAAGGCTCCACCCTCCAGGCTTTACCGTATATCCTACCATTCACCAGCCAAGGATTCCTATGCCTAGTTGAGGGCACCCACCTCTAGGATTTACCGTATATCCCGCCATTCATTTGTCGAGGATTCCTAGGCCCATAGAGGTAACAAAAAAATTGGCTTTACCGCAACCCACAGTCTGGTTCAGGGGTTACTTGGCCAGGGCTTTACTGCAATCCACAATCTGATTCAATGATCACTAGGTCATGTGTTCTTTCTTTCAAAGACCACCTCACTCAGTTTCGAATCCATCCAACAATCCAGCTCAACCAAGACACGAGAACCCCATCACAGCAGGGCTATCCAGAAATGGCAAGGCTAAGCTAAAAAACAATGTCACACTTGGCAAAACCCATTCCCCTGATAGTAAGAGAACCAAGAACACATATGCATAACCATGCATGCCAAAATTAGCAAGGAAATCAAACATGCAAGTCAATACTTGCAAATAAACTCGTTGTAGCCGCTTGATCCTACTCTTCCTTGCTTGATCCTTGATTTCCTTCACCTATTTTGCTTTTCTTGATTCAACGTTGAAGTGTTTCAAGAAAACTCTAAGTGCCCAAGAGTGAGAGAAAGAGAGAGAGAGCTCCAAAACTGAATTGACAAAAGGTACCAATTGATCCTTATAAACCTTTTTATTAATGAGGCCTCTATTTTCTTTAATTTTCCATTATTTTCCTTCATTTTCCTCCTCACATGCAACATGTGGTCTTTCACCTTTCTTTTCTCATGATTTCCATTGTTTTCATAAATAAAATGTCAATTAATGCCTCATGCCTTTCCAAAACCTTTTCCTTTGCCTTTGCCAATTTCCTTACCCATAATAAACCAAATGAACACCCACATTATGATGTTTTGCCAAACATTCAACTTGGAATACGTGTCCCATGACCATGGTTATTATTTTGCCTTGATTAACTTTATTTACATGGAATTTTCATCAAGGTTGTTATAAAACCCTCCTCCTTGGGGGAACACCGTCCTCGATGTTCAACAACACCTACAACCAACAAAATTGTTGTAAGCAAAACATATTTCCCGTGGAGCTTTATAACTTAGCTCGTTGCAGTGTTTACAATGATCAACATGCTGAGAAGCAAACCAACATGACACTCATACCGCTTATTGGAGCTTTATAACACAACTCATGGAGATAATTACATCCACATACATATGTACACATACCAAAAACACCATACCAAAACATATGCCAAAACATTTACTCAACCAGCGAATAGAGAAGGATACATAGCCTGCATATGATCCACCATATCCCATGTAGCTTCATGAGGCTCAAAGTGCTTCCACTACAAAAGATACC
>APFE030589176.1:123140-140155 GCA_000404065.3 Pinus taeda
ACTTGTCTTTTAATCGCATTTGAGGCTTCCCAAACCTCATGTGCATCATCCTCTTGTATTCGCGCCAATCCTCAAAAGTTCTTTGGTGTGTACCCCACCACCTCGTGGGTGTAGTGCGCAGTACCCATTTCAAAGCTTCGAAACGTTGTTGTTTTAACACTTCTCTTTCAAATCTGCTCAGGAAGTCATCCACCTCACTTAACCCATCATACATAGGCATATCCTTTACCTCTGTTGATACGCAGTGCAGCGATCTCATCATCATGTTACAATTCAGCGTGGTTACCTCGTGTAACTAGTTCTGCCATCGTTCTATCTCCTCATTCAAATCCGAAGTGTAGGAGCTTTCACACTCCCATGAGATTCATCCATCCGCAGTTGGGTTTACCCATTCTTGCTCTTGCGTGGTTATCTTGTAGGTGCAGTCTAAGTCGTCATTGCTTTCGTAGTCACGCACTAGCTATGTGTAGTGCAATCCTTCTATAGGGTCCAAAGGTACAACTATGAATAGATAATTTTTCTCAATCATTTTGCGCTTCTTCATATTTATCACCCCATTCATGTTAGTGGCCCAGTCTATTCCTAATAGCGCGAGGTAGGGATTGCTGTCATCAACAATCTCTATTACTTTGAAGTTTGCTAGCGTGCTTTCTCCTTCAATATCCACTGTTATTCCCTGCAATCTCCCCATAGGTAGGATATTTTGATGGTTCACCATTCACAGTTGGATAGGAGACCATTGCAGCGTAGGCCTTCCCATGCGCTCCCATGCTTGCTTTGACAGAACATTCGTGTCTGATCCTAGGTCCAGAATCACTTGGTCCAACTCATATTCTTCAATCTGCGTGGTCAATCTCATTTCCCATCCCATTCGTGTCGTGTGCTTTCTGAGCTTCTGGACTACGCGTGGTTCTCCTGGCGCGGTCCTAGCGCATCTATTTATGAGTTCATGCAGCCCCTTTATAGCCTTGTTTTCACGCAACAACTTCATGCATGTTTCTAGGAATGTTGTGAGCATCGATGGGTCCATTTCTGGCTTTGGTCTATATTTGCTTCCTAAAGTGGAGGCATCAGCGAATCTCTTCTTGGCTTCCATGAAGGTTTCCTTAGCGCACTCCAAATCAAACTATGGTTCCTTCATTGGAGCCTTACGAACCCAAGTACTTTCTTTAGGTTGCTTACCTTTGTCATCCCCTGTTGTAATTCCACTTCGGAGCACAATATTCACATTAGGGTCTTCCTCATGTGGCTCATACCTCATCATTTGCAGTTTTTGAGTTGGGGGAGGTTGGAATGCTCCCTTATCACGCAACCTCACTATCAGTGTGGGACAATCCTCCGTCTCATGATTAAACAATGTACAATACAAGCATGATGGTCACGTTGGATTTGTACAATCGCAGGCATAATGTCCTGGCCCTCTGCAATTGTAACATATCAGTTGTTCCCGACCTCTTTCAGGCCCTCCTCAACCTCAGCCTCGTCCGCACCCCTGAAATCCGGTTCGCGCCATCCCTGCATTCTGGTCAAGGGGTCGCGTTTCAGCCCGAACTCTATAGGTAGGAGCCTGATCCATCATCAGTTCATAACTTCTACAAGTGCGCTCATCATGTACCACTGATATACAGAAATTATAGAACAACTGCTGTGAATTTTGCGTGTACTTCTGCAATAAATGGCAGTTATCTGTAGCATGCTTTCCGCCTATCTGACAAATCGCGCACCATAATGCAAGCATCGTGCTTGGTCTTGCTTGTGCCTCCGGTCTCAATGGCATTGGTCCTCCTCTCGTGAGGTGGTTCACGAACACCGATCAGTAATCCTTGTCATGTCCCTGACCCTTGCACTTTATGCACCATACCCCGTCGTGCACTTCTGGGTGAGCCGTCCTGTCTTGTTTCAAACTCTGCATCTCAAGGCACAAGATTTTCAACTGCGCGTGGATCTGCTGAACTCCCAAGTTGGGATCCTATATCAGGGTCTCAAGCAATCTCATCACAATCTCCAAGGCCTCTACCTGAGTTGTTAGCCTCTGCTGTGACAGCACGTTCCTTAAGTGCGGCGTTATCGATGCTACAAACCATTTGCGATGTTGTCCATCCGTCAACGCCATGTTAGCTTCGTGAATTGTGCACTTCAGTCTTTGATCCAACTCCCAAGGGGTCTCGCCTAATAGCATTGTGATTTCCTTGAACCCAATCATTGAATGCGCCTCCGACTTCATCCTGCTAAATTCTTTGTTTAGCGCAATTTGAATAGCTATGATCCCCGCATTCATATTGTTATTGGAATGCTTAATGTACCAGGTCAGCGCACGATCCTACAAAGTGCTAACCAATGTCGCTTTCTTTATATTTTCATTCGTAACTCCCTACGCTTCCCATACAACTTTTATCACAAACCAAAACTGGTCCAGATCTTCACTTCCTACCCCCTTGAACACTGGCAACTTTATTGCACTTGCCATATTTACTCGCGATGGTGGCGGAGGTGGCATGGGTGGAGATGGGGGTGAAGACAATGAAACTAGCGGCGGTGTGGGTGGGGGTGGTGTGCACTGAATCCTCTACCTTATCAAATTGATTGCACTTCTTGGTGAGATCTCCACGAGCTCTTCTTCGCCCCCTCGCGGAGGTGAAATAAAAGGGCTAGTTTCTAGCTCCGCACTACCTTCCCTTCTGTAGAGTCTCCCACTTCACATAGCCCCAAACATCAATTTATTCACATAACTTGCTTTTTGCATAGTAGAATTTTAATCCAAGCATTCAAAGACTTAACTTACTTACCTTGCGGTCCTTTGAGGAAGCGTCGTTTTGCCTCGATATAGCTAACAGAAGTATCTACTGTGAACTCGGTGATGAATCCTCCTATAATTCAATCAAGCCAATGATCAACAACATGCGCAATATTATCCTCCAATGCTTCCAATCCATGCACCAATTTTGGAGTCCACACAATAGGTTTGTCGAGCTTGCACCTTCCTTGGCTATCTACTAGCTTCGCGATCCACTCGTATAGCTCAGTAGGGAAGGATGCGAAGAAAATTTTGTGGATCTTTATGTATAAGTAGCAGTCTAACCACTCTTCTTTTAATAGTCATGGATTCATGTTCTCCTGCGCCGTGAACTCGTGAATCTTTTTATCCAACTAATCTTCGATTCCTTTCTTTGTTGGATTCCAATGATATGATATCAGACATATCTATGCAGATCCTGGTCCCAGCAACGAAACCATTTGTTGGCTTATTGGGGCTTGACCTAGGTTCGGAGTTAATAGCCAAACAAATCCCTGTACGACTGGCCCTTTTGGCAGCATTCCGTGGAGCATGGACTGAGGTCTCACCCGAAGTAGTATGGGGGGGTGTTAGAACCAAGTTTCATCACCCTTGAGATGTCTGAGGGGTTTATTAGGTCCAACTGCTAGTCCCTGCGCACAGGTTGCTTTGCGCACTTCCCTGGCCTTCCGCCCTGATAGATTCACCTTCGCGCAGCCCTAACCAGGGGTTGTGGGGCTTCCCCGCTACTGGAGTAGCGTTCTGCAACATTTCCCTAAATCACACACGAGATCTTACTTGCCTTATTACACAATTTAGTTATCTTTGCGTAAGTAGAAGCCTCATGTTGTATTTATTTATACAGTTCATGCATATAAGTTTGCGCAAAAAATAAATAGTAAACTTGCAAATTATACCCAATAATACATAAAGCAGGAAAATATACACAGAAATATGGTAAACTTCTCTTTATTAATTCTTCCCACGGTTACAGACTCGACCTGCCCTGCGCACTCAGCGGCAGGGGTCTGCGCACTCAGTTGCAGACTACTAAGCCTCTGCACACACAGCTGCAGAGCCTTCTCCTACTCTACGACCCAAGACACACTTTACACTTCGACTCAAGCTCTTAGAGCCTCACTCTCTATATACAATCTCATGGTCCGCGGACCATGGGTGGATATTTCAAGCCGACATTACATTTACAAAAATAAGGGCGGACAACCCTATGACTCTATTATGACTTCACGCTCCGTGCCCACAAATCGCTTAGTATTTACAAAGGACTTGGTCAAAACTTGGGCTTTAAGCCCCAAAACATGCCTTGGGGGGATTCCATGCCCAACACCCACTAGTTTTGTTCTCCTGCCCATGGCTGATCCGAAGTGGTCCTTGTCTCCACAATTTTGGAAAACTTTAAAGGAATATTGCATTGACTTCCACTTGTTTCTCCTGTGCCTAAATGATCTTGTCATTATCTACCTTGCAACTCCTTATTTCTACCTTCAAACTTCTCAATGTGTCTACTAAGTCAGAAGAATGCCCACTGCCACGCTACTTATCTGACCCATAGGGAGAATCTCATGAACTGTAGTCTACCATCTTGCAAGTCATCTTTGATATTCTTCCTGCAAGTATACCATGTCAGCTAAACTAGAACATAATATAATTAGCATACCTCAGTATAGTTATGGGAAGAATATCTTGTCTACAAGATCAACTAGATTAGCATAATACATGTACAAACATAATCACAACAATACATAAACATCATTTCAACCATAGTCAAGTCATCAATGCATGACCATATCAACCACACATCACGACCTCATGCATGAAAACTACAACCATATCAATGTATGCATAATCAACATATAAACATTGTCGTGCATAAATAATGCATAACCGACATACACTCATGACAACACATTCAACAATAACACCATCAACTTTCACATAGCGACATAATTGCGACCATGACCAACACCATGCATACACAACATGTACATAGACCACCAACATAGGGAACACATATATGCAACCAACATGAATGCATGACCAACGCACTGCCCATCCAATCCAAGGGGTGAACCATGCTCTGATACCACTCTGTAACACCCCCCTCCCACATTTACCCAAATTAACCGGTCCGTTAGGGTAAACATGTGACGAGAGGCTACTATGATCTAATTCAACCCCCCATGCACAATTAAGGAAGTAGAACCGATAAAACACAACCAATTTGATCTTCTACACATGTTACAAAATCTTGAGGAGCCAACCAACCCTTCCAGGTGACCAACCCCTGAGGTAACTTGACATTTTACTAACCTAGAGTCTCATTGGCTCCCATGACATGGGAATGTATGTGATTGGGACCCTCCAGTCGCTCCCACAACAAGGGCATGCCAGTGACAGGACTTTTTCAGCTAGTTTTGAGCCTGCGACCCCTGATTTTGTGCCACTTTTTTAGGGCCAGGACTCAGGCCACTGCCCAAAACTTCATGAAACTGTCATAAATGAAAAGTAACATCGAAATAATGATACCAATGCAAATACTTGAACAAATATTTGACTGGACCCCTACTATCCATGATAGGAATTTCGTCAAACATGTCACAAATATGCATTCTACAAGTCATAACAACAGATTTGAGCATAATGGTCTCATACTTATCTAAGAATTGCTAAGAAGCATTGATGCCTTATCACATTAGTTGCATTATCATCTATTAGGCCATATATTCATTGTTCATTAGTTTACAAGTCAAAACATGATGAGAGCCATACATCATCATAGTCATAAAACATACTCATAACCAACATATAAACAACAGAAATAATAAGGATACAACAACCTTAAAATCCACATACAAACCAATACATTTACACACAAAATACTTAGGAGAAGGAACTCTTATTATTGAATGCATAATCCAACTAGGTATGGGACTTCCACGAACCACCCGACTATAGTTGGTTGAACCAAATCTTTCTTTCAGCCAATCACTTTCGTGCCATATTCCAAGCATGAATGTGGGACTCATAACCAAAATCAACCAGGGCTTCCCGAGGTTAAACCACCTCACCTTCATCAATAGAATCGGGCTTTACCGCAATCCCCACCAGATCACTAGGCCCTAAACAAGCATGGATGACACCTGATTTCTCCACCTACACCATGAGGAATTTGCATGTCTCCTAGTCTCCAGGATATACTATACATCTTGCCATACAACGGTCGAGGATACCTAGGCCTAATCAATACTCCACCATCCAGGCTTTATCGTATATCTAGTCATTCATCGGCCAAGGATTCCTAGGTTTGATCGAGGGCACTCACCTCTAGGTTTTACCGTATATCCCGACATTCATCCATCGAGGATGCCTAGGCCCACCGAAGTAACACAAAATCTAACTTTACCACAACCCACAATCTAGTTCAGGGGTTACTAGGGAAAGGCTTCCATGAACCACCCTACCATAGTTGGTTGAACCAAATATTTTTTTTCAGCCAATCACTCTCATGCCATTTTCAAGCATGAATGTGGGACTCATAACCAAAATCAACCAAGGCTTCCCGAGGCTAAACCACCTCACCCTCATCAATAGAACCAGGCTTTACCATAATCCCTACCGGATCACTAGGTCCTAAACAAGCGTGGATGCCACCAAATTTCTCCACTAACACCATGAGGAATTTACATGTCTCCTAGTCTCTAGGATTTACCGTACATCCTGCCATACAACATTCGAGTATCCCTAGGCCTAATCAAGACTCCACCCTCCAGGTTTTACTGTGTATCTAGCCATTCATCGGCCAAGGATTCCTAGGCCTAATAGAGGACACCCACCTCTAGGCTTTACCGAATATCTTGTCATTCATCGGTCGAGGACTCCTAGGCCCACTGAGGTAAAACAAATCTGACTTTACCACAACCCACAGTCTGGTTCAAGGGTTATTAGGGCAAGGCTTTACCGCAATTCACAGTCTGATTAAGGGATCACTATGCCATGTGGTATTTATTTTAGAGACCACCTCACTTAGTTTCGAATCCATCCGACAATCCAGCTCAACCAAAACATGAGAACCCCATCACACCATGGCTATCTGGAAATGGTAAGGCTAAGCTAAAAAACACTTTCACACCAGGAAAAACCCATGCCCATGACAACAAGAGAACCAAGAACACACATGCATAACAATGCATGCTGAAACTAGCAAGGAAATCATACATGCAACTCGATACCTAGAAATAATCCCATTGTAGCCGCTTGATCTTGTTCTTCATGGCTTTCCTTTCCCTTCTTTGTTTTTCTTGATCCAATGTTGAAGTGCTCCAAGAAAACTCTAAGTGTCCAAGAGTGTGAGAGAGAGAGAGAATAGAGGGAGAGCTCCAAAACTGAACTGGCAAAAGGTACCAATTGATTCTCAAAATCCTTTTTATTAATGAGGCCTCTATTTTCTTCAATTTTCCATTATTTTCCTTCATTTTCCTCCTCACATGCAACATGTGACCTTTCACCTTCCTTTTCTCCTAATTTTCATTATTTTCATAAATAAAATGCCAATTAATGCCTTATGCATTCCCAAAGCCTTTGCCAATTTCCTTAGCCATAATAAACCAAATGAAGACCCACACTAGGATGTTTTTCCCAACATTGAGCTTGGAATATGTGTCCCATGACCGTTGTTATTATTTTGTCTTTATTAACTTTATTTACATGGAATTTTCACTAGGGTTGTTACAAGCACACCAATTGTTGTGTGTAGTGTGAAATATTAGACCTTCATAGAGCATGGTCAAGGACCACATGGAAAATAGAGGATTTATAAGTGGTCATTCCTTGATATAGTAGCAAATGACATGTCACATTATATCTCAAAAATCTAGGGGTGTAGAGCTAGTAGGAGCTTTGGCTCATCAAGGTTGGTTTCAATCTCTACTCTCAGTGTTGTGGTGCCTTTGGCATCATTTCAAAAGTTGTAATCAAATTTAGAGCCCTTTGCCCTGGGTTATGGTTTGTTGTAATTTCAAAAGTTCTTTCATCATATAGAATAAAGTTCAATTGCAAATTTTGAGTAAGGACAAAAGGCCGTAACCACACCAGTTGTTATGTGTCTTGTGAAATATTAGACCTTCATAGAACATAGTGAAGGAGCACATAGAAAATAGAGGATTTATAAGTGGTCATTCCTTATTATAGTAGCAAATGACAAGTCACATTGAATCTCAACAATATAGGGATGTAGAGCTATTAAGAGCTTTGGCTCGTCACTGTCAACAAATAGATGGATGTAATACATCTCTTTCAATGAATAATATGGAGTGGATTTTATTTCTCTTGGTATATTTTTTAAATCAAACTATGATGGCGACAACAAGAGAATAACTCAATCCAATATAGTAGTGATTAGGGATAAACGTTAGTGTTGTATGTGCATTATTAAAACTCATATTTGTCAGTCATTTCCTCTTTATTCCAAATAATTTAGTAGAAAGCACATCCTTGCAAGCTAATAGATTGATTTAGAGAAATCAAATACCTGAACTATGCATAATGGCACGATCACATTTTTGATGTGGGATGCCAATTGAACACAAAATTCAATTGGAAATGTGTAAAAGAAATACATTTAAAGATTAAGAAAAATTTGTAGCGCGATAAACAAAGATCTGAAAGTGGAAGAAGAGATAAAATTGTGCTTCATTCTGAACGTTGAAAAATTTACATAGAGAGAGATTCTAAAACTATCATGCATGTGTTATTGAACAAAAACCATAGTCCTCTTGTAGCGTAATTTTGCTTGATTAGTTAACGTTATGCTCTCTCCTTTTTTGACATGTGCATGAAGTTGTGCAAATAACAATAGATAAATAAATCTATCTTATACTATCTTGGAAAGCCTTTACAATCATAAAATTTCCCTCCCTCTAATCCAATGATAGTTGTGGGGATCAATTCCCAATAGCATGATAAGCCTCGATATGTTGTGAGATTTGTGTCAATGGGAGTATTCACAAAGTTAGTGGCTCTCCCACTAACATTGTAATAATTGATTGGCTATGGGGTGATTGTGTTTGCTTACTCAACCTTCACCTCCATCTTCCATGCACTAAATTTGTGTGAATAATAGTAATGGAAATAACACTAATGAGATGCTCGTATTTTGTGATACAATGGAAAAGCCTTTATGACTACAAGACATAATCAATGAAATAAAGCAAGCTAGTGTTGATATAATCATGATCATTAAAACATATTAGCTTAGCCGATTTTACCCTTGATAACGAACACGGGATAGGATGGTTATTTGTACCAAGAAGAGCATTGCGTAAGAAAGGGATCAAAGACATGCTTAGGTCTTTGCTAATTTCAGTTAATTTTGTCAAGGTTTATTTATTTACCACCCTTGCTCCTTGAGTCATGTTAGAACTTCTGAAGATTTTTTTTACTTATCTATCAAAGGCATCTACAATGCCTTTGAAATGTAAATTTATACTCTAGTCAAGGCTTTCCCATCATTTGGAATTTATTAAATGCACGTTGATCAGGTGGTGCAAGCAACATTTTGCCAATCTCCATGATGCTCCCAATGTATTCTTTTTATGCCATACATGAGTTTCATGGTGTTCTCAGGAGTAATGGAAATCATTGGTCATAGCAATGGACCGAGTAGAAAAGGCAACATCCATTCCATCACAATCGACCAACTAAAGGATGAAAACATAATCATGTACAACAAAACCACCATAAGGCTTGATATTGTAAAGAAATTGAAAGTACATAATCATGTTATTGATGATGGATTATAAGACATGCAAGGGGGACTAATGGTGGATTGGAAGCCTGGTAGGGGGGACTGCACCAAATATTGTAGGGTCTCTAAAATTTATATTTTAAAATTAAATTCACAAGGAACTATAAATAAAATGGTGAATTGGTCTCCACAGAGATCTCTAAAGTGTATTATGCTATAGAATCTAAAATGATGATTCTCAATAGCACATTGCCATGGATCTTCACAAACCAAAAAACAAACAAAGCTTATGTTGGGCCATAGTAAGGGACAATGCAACAAATACGAAGCCCTGGCCAACCTACTACTAGTCACCCATTTATATATATATATATATATTATATATATATATATATATATATATATATATATTATATATATATATATATATATATATACCATAATAAGATTGCAGAAAGAGATCAACTCAGTTGGTTGTCTCTAATGTTATCGAGCATTTGTTTAGTTTCATGTCAACATGTGCCTAATTTTAATTCTCCTAGGTTAAGGACACCATTCCATGCTAGCAGGACCACTAAGGATGCTATCCACAAGTGCAGGGAAGCACTCCTTAGGTCGCTTGGTGTGGCTTTCCTTAGAAAAAGGAATTTATACCATAATAAGGACCTCAAAGGAGGGAGAACTTTGGTTCACTATGAGCCACTATTGGGATGGATAGAAGGACCTCCTTATAGTCATAGAGCAACTTGTATATGGTTAAAGTAGCATGGAATCCCACACATAGATATTTGATAGGATATATTTTATTGACACAAAGTAGATAAAGCATTCATTAGATACTTTGCATTTCTAGGGTGGAATATCCAACTTTTGACCTTTAAATAACTCAAATGCATGGGTGGATACTCCATTTTGAACCATGTGTCTAAGTTTAGAACTTAGATTAATTTTTTTTTCTCTTTTATACCAAATATCAACATTGTCATTTTTTAACTTTTACATGTAAATATCTTATTTTAAAATCTCCTCGATGGAGATTTGTGCATTGAAAGGTTTCCTTCTTTTTAATTTCTACCCACATACTTCATTGATAAAAAGTTGATGGAGACTTTAGTGATGTCAACTTTGTTATTTCCTCTGTTTTAGTGGAATAATCAATTCCTTTCTCTTTTTGAATTATATCTCTTTTTTCCTTTTCACTCGCTTTGAGGAGGCAACTCATTTAACATGATTGAATCCATACCCATGTTTCATAACTCAAATTAAGTAATAAGGATCTTTGTTTGTTATTCATGATTAATCATTTTACCTCCCTTTTTTAAGCATCCCCTTGAGCATTAATCTCGAAATATATTTAGACTTTGAGTTTGTTATTTTTAACTTTTTCCTCCCAAGAGACATTGACTTTTGTGCAATTTTTCTCTCGACAACCTATCTTTAATCAAACTCTAAATCTAAAATCCATATTCTCATTAATCCAAATCCTCACTCCACTAAGAATAGTTGCACTTTACGATGAATTGATTTTGTGGACCTTTGTTGTGGCCAAGTTTTACATAAAATATGGCACATTCGATGATTTTGTTATTGCTCTTGCTTCTATTGTTCTTAATAAACTTATCTAAGAGACACCATGTTATTTCTAAAAATCTCTTCACCAATAAATAGATGATGATAATTTGCAATCTCACCTAAAATAAGGTTGCTCAAATGAACATTATTGTTGGGTTGTAATCTATAAATTGTTGGTGAAAAAATTGTTACAAAGACCGAGGGTTTTGTCCTCTGTTGCCAACAATGGTTTTCGGTTTAGTCTAGCTTAGCACTGGAATTTTTTTATCTACCACAAGGGAATAAAGTATCACTCGAAGCGCAGCCATGATTTAGGTGTGATGGATGGGGTTTAGGCGGTTATAAAGTACATCATACCAAATTAAATGTATGCTAGCATACATTAACCATTATAGCCTTGTTGAAGAAGCTTTCACAAGAGAAAAATGAAGCACATTACATAGAGACGTGATGCAAAAACTAAAAAATTTAAAATAAACACATAATCATACACATAAAAACATATATTGCACAATGATTCTCCCCACAACAATCTACTCTTATAATTAATAAGCCAAAATGACATTACAACTATAAATTTGCTCTATCTCAACTAAATCTTTCAACAATCTTCCCAGTTCCTCATTGTAGGCACAATATTGTAATAACAATAGATGAATTAGAATTTTAAAAGCATATCGACCCTTCTCTCATGTCTCTCTTGTTATGCAGCTCGCCTTGCATGTCTAGATATAGTATCGATCCATTGATCTCATCTAGTTTAACTCGCACTCACTTGACAAAGTCAACCACTACAACAAAATAGGCAATTTGTGCCAGATTTAGCACCAAATTTTAGTGCATTTTTTTCTCAATTGGGATGCGCAGTGTGGCGCTAAATCTGGATGTATTGTACAATTTTTAAAGTGTCCCTTTTTGCGCCAAATGTTGCATCTTTTTTTACGCCAAATTTTACATCATATTTTGCACCAAGATTTGCATTTGGTTTTACAATAGGTTTTGCTTCTAGTTTTGTGCCATTTTTTGCATCATTTTTTCTTCTTCTTGTTTTGTGCCATTCTTTGCTTCTAGTTTTGTGTTGTAATTTGCATCGAGTTTTACACCATCTTTTGCATCTGATTTAGTGCCTTTTTTTGCATCTAGTTTGTGCCAGTTTTTGCATCTAGTCTTATGCCATTTTTTTCTTCTAATTTTGTACTTATTTTTACATCTATTTTTGCGCTAGTTTTTTATGCCTTTTTTAACACCATTTTTGCATCCAATTTTGCACCATATGTTAAATCTTATTTAGTGCCGAATTTTGCATCCACTTTTGCGTTTTATTTGTCTTCCTTTTTCTCATCCTATTTTGTACCATATTTTGCATCCAATTTAGCATCATTTTTAACCCCATTTCTTGCATCCTTTTGAGCATCTAAATTTTCATCATGTGTTGAACCATGTGTTGCGTCCACCTTTGCATCCCATTTTGCGTCTAATGTTACATTCAATTTTGAGCCATTTTTCCGTCTACTTTTGCATTTGTTTTTGCACCAAGTTTTGAATCATTTGTTGCACCTCATTTTGCATCCAATGTTGCATCTCAATTTGCATCCAAATTTGAGCCATTTTTATGCCCATTTTTGCACCATTTTTTCAACTATTGTGTCCAATTTTTCACCATTTTTTATGTCCAATTTTGCATCCTTTTTGGTATCTAATTTTGCTTCATTTTTGGCATCCAAATTTGCATCCTTTTTTCTGCCACATTTTATGTCCACATTTGCATCTCATTTTGCACCAAGATTTTAGTTTGAATTTTCATCTAGTTATGCATCATTTTTGGCATCCTTGGTTTCACCCTTTTTTAGTCCCATTTTGCATCTTATTTTTGTCTTTTCTTACATCTTTTTTGCACCCAATTTTGCATCCCCATTTTGTTGACCATTTTTGCATCCTTGTTTGTGTCCAATTTGTTATCCTTTTGTATACCCTATTTTGTTCCCTTCTTTGTGTCTAGTGTTACATCCTTTTTTAATTATACTTTAAAACCCTTTTTGTGTCATTGTTTGCATCTTGTTTTGATGGCTAGTTTAACATCCAATTCTGCTCTCAATTTTGCATCCATGGTTACATCCACTTTTGGCTTCTTGTTTAGGGTTTTACTTTTATTTCCATTTATGACCCCCTTTATGGGTTCATTTTACTAATTACAATTACATAGTGAAATATATTACAGTTTATAAATAACATTTTTCTATAGGATTTAATGCACGGTTAGATGAACATAAAAACCTCTCTATTTATCCCGGAAACCTAGGACATACCGATTAAGTTAAAGGTTGTTCTAAGGCTCAGGATTCTTAGTAGATCAAGATGTAGAGTATAGATTAAAAAAAATAGAAGGAATTCCTGTGAATCCTCGCATGCAGGTCTTGTTGGAGTTTTTAGTGTAGATGGGAAGCACTCCTAGCTAGCTCCAAAGCTTAGTCCTACAAATAAGAGAGAGAACAAAGCAACCTTCACAACATAATATCTTAATAATAGAAACTATCATAAACATATAAATATTATTGAATAAATATAAACCAAAATCCCATACATTCATTAGTTAAATATAATAAGTAAAGAATGAATAACAACATATGGAAGGAAGAACAACCGATCTATATTAATAAAGGAGTTGGAGGAAAGTTACAACCATCAAATGCAGTTGCAACAACACCTCCCCCAACTCCTAGCTCTGAAACTCTCCCTCTCAAGATAAATCTCAACAACGTGACAATACAAGAATTCCCATCATTTTCTCAATGGCCAAGCCTCCAATATATAGGAAAGTGAAGGCTACGAAGATTTCCCAAATTCCTCATTAGTTAAATTTGGGCAAAAGATTATGGGTGAATAATGTTTCCTCATATTAAAAATGGTTTTTCCACTTTTTAGATGCTTTTATGCTTAGGAAAAAGCTTCCCCATGCTTTATGTCCCTTTCTCGCTTTTGTATGCTTTTGGTTTTTAGGAAAAATCTAAAGATGAGGATAAAGAGATCACATTCTACCATATGGTTTTCCCAAAGTGAATAAGAGTGTCCAATTCTAGTTAACTCGAGCTTTTATCTTGAGTGAGAATTTTGGTAAGAAAAGTTAGATGTAGGGGACAACTTCTTATAGACTAGGATAAGGTGGTCCTCATGGTACATAACTTGTATTATAATCTTATATAGTTTAGGAGAAAGGGGTATTTCAACCAACAACATAGTATTCTCCTCCAAGATGATGAGGAGGTATTTTCATGTATAACATATTTAAAAATACATTACAATTCAAATTGATAACTTAATATTTGTAAAGAAATTAAAGGACAATTGACAACATTCATCAAAATGATAACAATATCCTTATATATAACAATTCTCCATCAAAAAATCATTGAAATTTTTCAATATACATATATGACTACTAAATCAATACTTATCGCAAATATCATTATTCCAAGGTATATTCACAACATTACATCCAAAAATAGTAATATCATCATACATAATGATTCTCCATCAAAAAACATTGACAGTTTTCAACACATATATAAATTAACAAGATAATACTAATAATATCTTCATCATTCTCACAGTAGTGAGCGCTCCTCTGCCAAGAACGCCATGGATGTTAAAAGGGAGACTGAACCGGTTATCCAAGTCGATTCGCCACCCTTAATCCCTCCCCTGGTTGACTGTGTTAATTTTGCAATGGACACCGATGCTGGTACCACCGACAAGATGCAGGAGGGCAACGTGTTGGGTAACAAAGAATTGCTCAGTCAAGACGACGCATGTCTGCAGGCCGAGGAGACACAGGGGGACGAGGGAAAAAATGAATAATTGGTACTTTGGGTCGTTCTTTTTGGCTCTCTGGTGGATGCTCCGGAAGCACTGCCCAGTTTTGGGTCTCTCCTCGCCGTGGCGTATGTTCGGTTCTTGGACCCGGGTTCTCAGCTCTGTTTCTGTGCTTATCTTTCTGTTCTATCTCTCTCGGCATGCTTGTAAAGCCAACAGACTTGGCTGTATGTTTTTGAATCTCCCCGGTTTCTACAGTAATGGGGCAATTTTGTAATGTACAAGGCTTGCGGGCTCCTGCCCTTGCAGCCACCACCTCATGTAAAAATATTTTGTTTACCAGTTAATAGAAATAGATGTTACAGAGAAAAAATAAATAATATCTTCATCATATTTAATAAAATCAACTAAGATTCAAATGTGTGATTATAAGATCAAAATATCTCGTGAACACAATTATTCTAAGGTAAATTCACAACATCCATCAAAATATAGTAATATCATCATACATAATAATTCTCCATCGAAATAATGTTGATAATTTTCATTATATACATAAAATAACAAGATAAAAATGATAATATCATCATAATATTTAATCAAATCAACTAAAAGTCAATGTAGGATTACCAAATAGGAATATTTCATAGATATCATTATTCTAAGGTAAATTGACAACATCCATAAAAAAAAAGGAATCTCATCATACACAATTATTCTTCATAAAAAATATGTAAAAAATTTCAACATATTCATAAGGTAATAAGATAGTATCGATAGTATCATCATCATTATTCGAATCAACTAAAATTCAAATGTATTCTTACCACATTAAGACATCCCAACTAAATATAAAAAATAACGCCTGGCTAGCTAGCACCACGAAAATCATAGTCAAGATCATCCTCATGTTCATTTCCATTATCGTCATCCTGATCATCCTGATAATATCATCCAATGCCATCTCCATCCTCATCATGATCATCTCTGATATATGATGTAATATAAACATAGTTTGTATCATCATCTTCATGATCATTACATGTAGTGTTCTGGAAAAAAATTCAATATTACATGTTAGTACTGATTCTATAGCACAATGCATACTTTTATTACAATGCTAACCATAAACTGAGGTAGGACATAATAACATTTAATTGTACTAAAATAAAATGAATATATGGTTTAAGATATATTGGAGATCCAATTAAGATTACACTTGTAATTCACATTTAGTAGAAGCATTTTTTAATGCATATGAAGTAGGTACCCATTTGTTCTTCATATTATATTTTGAATGTTTCTTATGATGTCCATGGATGATTGGTAAATTAAGAGTTTATGGAAGCTTTATTTCAAACTACAATTGTAATTCATATTAGAAATAGAAGATTTTTTAACAAAAAAAGAATGTCACATGAAAAGTAAATTGTTTTGAATGAAAAATAAGTCGCATACAATATGAATGTCACATGAAATATTGAGTTGTTTTTAATGCATGTACTTTCCTCTATGATAAAATGGATCCTAATGTTCGTTCAAGAACAATGCTCACAAATAATTACTTCATTTTACCCATTATCACACTTAATCCATTATACGTAGTGACGAAAATGATTCCATTCAAATTGCATAGAACTCCCTAAATATAATGTAAAAGAGAAAACTCCATGACCACGACCACGACTGCAACCCCCTCCCTTGCCTCGTCCACCATCAGAGACATTGAACTTGGAATTATGACCATGATAGCAATCGCTCCCTTGCCTCGTGTCCACCATCAGAGGCATTGAACTTGGAATTAAGAGTACTCATGTTTTCGTTGCTCTAATTAATCTCCAAGGACTCAAAACTTGATAAATATATCAAGGAATCCATCAAGAAATAGATATATCATAGGCAAAGCTCAATAGGCTTTGCCAATAGAGTGTGAAATAACACTTATCTATGTTTCATGAAATAACTCGAGTGAGTGGAATGAATGGTGGGAAACACTTACGAGGGAAAGGAAGATTTTTGGTCCGTCCTTAATTCTATTATTATTTTTGCTTCTTAGAATGGAGGGAAGTGTTTAAGAAATTTCTAAAAGTTATTTTA
>APFE030589176.1:141582-158893 GCA_000404065.3 Pinus taeda
GGCAAAGCAATTATGAGCCAGATGACAACCAAGCATGAAGGAACAAGGGTAAGGATTCGTAGGAAGGGTGTCTCTTGCATTAAAAGGCCCTTCCTTGAAATATCCACCCTCAGCTCAGAGTTTAGCAGGCCACCGAAAAGGATTCCCAAGGGTAGCCAAGCAGTCTTGTGTAAAGTGGCTGATCACTGGCAGTTTGAGCAGCCGAGCCCCTTGAGTTAAGGAGGGCTGTTGGAGACCCTTGTAGTGCATAAATGGGAAGGCTTCCAGCCTTCATAGGTTACTTTTTAGACTGTTGTTTTTTTTTCACTAGAGTGTTGTTATTTTCTCAACTCATTTTGTAGCTGCTGTTGTATAACTTTCTTGTGACAGGGTTATTTTTTAGTAATGGAACGCAGCTTTATTTGGCATCAGTTTTGAGTTTTTCTTAGGAGCCTGTAGCTCTTGGGGTTGGGCCCAACCCAAGTGCCAAGGCTTCCTTTGTGTATTGTTATTTGCTTTTTATGTCTTTGCAAAACAATTTCTGTTAAGTACATTAGAATCTTGCTTGGTTACCTAGATCATAGTTGATGATTAAGAAGGCTTTTCATGTTTAGATTGATTTGATAGGTTAATAACAGGGAAAATCTTCAAAAAAAGGCTAACAAGCACCTCGGATCTCACCTCTCCCTTAGTGGGATCATGAGCTGGGACCAAGGTGACCTTGCTGCCACCAAAAACATTGTCTTTGCTTCACCATGCAATTATTAGTATTAGATTCTCATTTGCCGAAGTTGATATCAGTTGTGGTTGCATGCTTAGGTTCATGATTGCTTAGTTACATAGTTACTTCACATGATTTTGTTGTAAATAGACTTCTGTTCATTTTCTTTGTTGTTATCTAGGTCAGATTAGGCTAAAGTCACTAGGTCCTTGATTTTCCAAGTCTTTGTTTGTTCAGTTTAAGAAATAACTTGCAGAGCACCTGTAATACTTCTCTATCTGCCCGTACTCCATCAATCCCACTTGCTCCATCCTCTAACCCAAATTCTTGCCTTAAGTTTTCCACATTCGTTAGCTTTACCCTAATTCCCATATTTTTGTGCACATTGCCCCACTCCTCCTTGAACGAATCCAACCATCCTCACCACTCCTCAGCTCCATCCACCAAGTCCTGGACCTCCTCACACCCTTATCTCACCTCCATAGCCACTCCTTCACCTTTCTTCCTCCAACAATCCTCAAAAATCCCCTTTCTGAACATCCTGTAGAAAATTACAGAACATCCTGTAGAAATTCCAGAACATCCTGTACAACCCCTATAGACTTCCTGTAGAAGCTCACGAAAGTGGTTTCTTGATAGCCAAACTCTGTGAAACTCTCTGGAAGGGTGCTAGGGACCCCTTAGGCCCTCTCCGAACCTTCCCAACCTCCTGCAAGAATTTTCTCTCGCCAATCCACCTCTGCACAATCAAAAACAGTGAAAGCACATGCATGATAGTTCTGACAACTTATTCAAAAATACAAAAAGATGTTTTCTTCAGATTTTACTATAGACGTAGCTTAGGCACATGCATTTTACCTTCCTAGAAGTTAATGGCATCTCTTCTAGTAGCTTGCATCCTCTTTCTTGCATCAGTAGGGCTAGCTGGTAAAATTAGGGTTTGCTAGGGTTTGAATTTCCTGACAGCTTTTCAGTTTCTTTCCGCAAGTAGATTAACTTCCTTTGAGTTGGCTTCCATCCATCAGTTAAAAATCTTCTTCTCAGAGCTCATAGAAGTTGGCTTAAGCCCCTAGCGGACTTGTGCCAGCTGACCAAGTGACAGCTGCAGCAAGAGCTAGTACTTGTGCATACATCACCGTCGCTTCCAAGTTTGTTACGAACTACCAGGTTGATAAAAGTAAAGAAGGGAGTCCCAGGAATTGCAACATTATTGCTGCAATACTGGAGCCCACCACAAGACAAGATACATAAGGGATGTAAAAGTGGATGAAAACATGGGTGCAATAGTAGAAACAAAATTGGAGGCAAAATATGGATGCAATGGAAGTAGATGCAAAAGAAGATACAAAATGAGATGCAAAACCCCACACAAAAGTGGATGCAAAAATAGATGCAATATTTTATGCAAAAGGGGATGCGAAGATGGATGCAAAATTGGAAACAAACGTGGGCACAACAATAAGTACAAAACATAGCACAAATTGTGTCACAAAAAAGTGGATGTAATTATAGATGCAAAAAAGAGAAGAAAATGAAGATGCAAAAGTGAGCGTAAACATCAGTGCAACAATGGATGCAAAATAGGATGCAAAAGTTGATGCAACAAAATTCGATGCAAAAGTAGATGCAATCTGAGACAAAGCCTAATGCAAATCTTGACGCAAAAGTGGATACAAAAGGGATGCAAAAATATATGTAAAGGTCGATGAAAACCTATATGTATATGAGGATGCAATCGTGGATGAAATTGTAGAAGCAAAAAAGGGTGCAAAGGGAGGTGCCAAACTAGGTGCAAATTATGGCACAAGAAAAATGGATACAATAGTGGACGCAATATCAGATGAAAAAGAGGATGTAAATATGGATGAAAAACAAGATGTAAAAGTGGATGCAACAAAAGTAGATGCAAAATTAGATGCAAAACTAGACACAAACCTCAATGCAAAACTTGGTGCAAAGGGGATGCAAAAATGGATGCAAGTGATGATGCAAAAGAGGATGCAAGAGATGATGCAAAAGTTGATGCAAGTGTAGGCACAAAAAGTGGATGCAATAGAGGATGAAAAAGTTGGTGAAACAAAATTAGGTGCCAAACATGATGCAAAACATGGTTCAAAGGATGGCATAAAACTTGGCATAAAACCTAGTGTAAAATTTGGTGCAAAACCTGTTACAATAGCTGGTGCTAAACTTGGTGTAAGACTTGGTGCAAACTTTGCATCAAGTTTTGCAACATATTTGATAAATGGACACAAATAACACCAAAAATGGGTTCTGGACATGAAAAAGGAAGCAAAAAGGGACGCTAATCACACGGTTTTGGTGTGGTGAACTCTAACTATTTTTTATGAGATCCATCCAATCACACTCTTGCTTGGTCCATATTCGCTTGATTCCTTCAAATATAACTACTCGATCCTTCTTGCAGACTTGCCAAATTACAAAATAACCACTCAGTCCTCTACTTGTCACTTCCTTCTTTCCAACGTTGTCTTCCGTCCGAATTAACCATGCACTTTTCCGACTTTCACTACCTATTTTCTATAGCCATATTCCAATCAAAATTTTCAAAAAAATGGAGGTCTCAATAGGCCTTGACCACAACCTATTGATTGGCCCTTGGATAGATATTTCGTTTGCTCACTTGGTCCTTCCTTTTCCTTCTCGAAAGTTTCTCCTTCAAATGAAGGACCCAACTCAGCAACAACTTGAAAAATTTTTCGACGAAAGCAACTGTAGATATCTAATTGATTTATCCAGGTCCGTATCAAAGTGGTACTCTAATTAACAAAATGGTGTGTTGTATCAGCATTGGGTGCCTCAGACCGAGTTGTGAGAAACACATTCCATCCAATTTCCATAGCCAAATTAAGCTCATATAAATGTAAACTAGGCTTGAGGTCTCATATCGTTTGTTATCTTGGTGTGATTCATCTTCTAATGTAGTGATCTAAGCATCATTCTGATATATTGTTTTCAAAAGATATTTTCTTTTGCGGGATCAACAATAGATAGAGCATCATCCATCAACAATTTGACCTCCTCTCGCAACTTGTAAACATGATAATTTCGTTTTGCGAGAAGACCAAGCCAATCTTGTACCTACCTGAAAATGTGTTGAGAATATTCTATTTGCCTTTGGAAATTGGAGCGAACAACAATACCTTGCTCTACAACTTGATCAATCTATTGGATATACTTTACAATGGGATTTGGTAGTTTCTCCTGCAACTCACAAATGGTGCTCTTAATAGATTTGTTTTATGTTGCGAGAATGGTCTAAGCCTTTTCGAGCAACTACAAACATTGGATTAGCTCATAGGCTAAAATATCTTTAGGCAACATGGAGTTGGTTTTTGATAATGATGGCCACATTTGAATAAGTTTGTTTTGAATGTCTACAACTTCTTTTCCATATTTTTCTTTTTGTTGATGAAGTTTATCTCTTTCCTTCGCAACTTGAGCAAGTCGTTGTTGTAGTGAGTCTTGATCTTGTGTTAATTGAGTGATCTAGTGTTGTTGTTGCCTCAACTTGAATAAGATGAGACTGCTTCTGATCCTTTAAGATCATCCACTCCTCCAATTGAAGAGAAGAAGCTCTAAGAAATTGAAATAGCTGGGTGGAAGACTAGTGCTAAAGATCTTTTGTAGAAAGAGTGTTGGCCTATGGAAGTTTGCACTACAAGGGTTGACCACTTGCAATTGACTTGTCTGAATGACCATATTTGGAAGGCTCCAGAGTTTCTTGTTTCTCCTATTGTATGGACTGTCAAAATCACTGATGAACCTCATAGGGGAGCAAAGGAACAATGTCAATTGGTCCTGGGCACAACTGCAACACCTGTTTGCAGTTTTTTGGCTTGTTAATGAAGGAAGACAATGTTTCTTCAAATAGAACATTAGTCTCTGGAAGGGAACTGGTAGTATCTAGTGGAGGCTGAATAATGGGGTCATCAACAAAATGTGTTAAGGGTGCATTAGAGTCGGTGATGGCAGGTCATTATCTTGCGGAGAATACACTATCTTACGTTGACTAGTAGAGGGAAAGGTAGAGGATGGTACTTCTTCGACGATCAGGGTAAGTACAGTGGTCATAGGAGGTTTGTCATCATCAACCTGAATTAGTTTTGAAAAGTCAATACCAACCATCTTTTTCAAAGCCAAAAGAGAAGGAATAGTGGATTCGAGTTGTGTCGCAACAACAATTTATATATATCCCTCAAGAAGAATTGGGGGTTGGAATAAGCTTGTTTGAAAAGGGACTGCATCAAGAATTGAATTACTTGTAGATGGTGCAGCTGTGGTAGGGGTCGAAGTGGAACCAAGGGGTGGAATAATATGAAAGGAGATTTTCTTAATTTTTCATTGGTGATCTCCAGGGTAGGAAGTGGGAGATGGTGGTGAATGTTGGTGTTTACAGAATGAGGATGACCCAATCGTTGGTGGATTTCACTACGTAATGTCACTAAGGGCGTAATAGACTCCATCTGGTTTCTGAAGTTGTTGGATCCTAGGCCAACTGATAACTTCTTTCTGAGAAAATTCCTCTAATAAATAGTATGGGAGTGGCTGAGTATGAAATTTATATTTGTCTGCTTCTTTGGGGCATACATAACAATGTTTGTGGTCAATGCCAAACCAAATTTGGTAGGCATGTTTATCAAGTAGAGGGTGAGGAATGTGCATGATTTGGGTGGATTCAATCATTTGATTGTACCATGCTCCAAAGGCAATATCATCAAAGGATATATTTGTAAAGTTAGAGCGAGTTTTCCAGGGTTTAAAGGTTAGGGCTAGGGCTTTACGTTCAGGAGGTGCATGGAGAATAAGACCCACAGGAAGTTTCCATTTAAGCATATCAATATCAACAATTAAATAACCATAAATAAAATATCCCCTCTTTTGATAGGCCTCCTCATAGGTAAGAAAGAACTTATCCAATAGATATGTACACCAGTTCAGTTGGATGCCTTCAACACAAAACTCAACCACAAAAATGGTGTCTAGAGTGCATGCGCCCTTCATAGAATGTCGAGTAATCTTCCCAGTGATCAAATGGCTTGAAAATCTAATTTGAGAATTAATGATTGGGTCAATATTAGGCCCACGTTCTTTACGATTAGTGTCATATTTCTAATATAAGTTTGTTGTGCTCATATTTTTTGCTATGCTTGGCCCCACCTTGGAATGTTATAGAGATCTCCTGCCCTTCCATTGATAACCTTGTCAACTTGTGGATATCATGTACATGAATTGGATATTCCTTTTCGATCCATAAGGATTCATTGTGAATTCGACCAATAAGGAATTTCATGCATCCAACAACCTCGCCAGGAGTGTCAAATATAAGCAAGTCTTGTAGCATATGTAAGGTAGACTCGTACAACTTCTTGAATTTCGTTTTCACCTGAGGGGCGATGTTGATGGACATTGTGGGAATAAATAATAAAATTCAGTTTAAGAGCTAGAAACAAATCTCCATTAGTGAAATCATTATCCATAAGGATAACCTTCTCATACTTGACATACAGAGTGTCTAAAGCCTAGACACGTGGGTCAAACAAATCAAATTGGATATTGGCTTTAGGAGAATGACCCATGACAAAATGCATTCGGTAGTAGACTTGGGGAACAAGGGGTCAGTAGCAGAAATTGGGAATGGGAGATAGATTCAGACGCCTGGGCAAAAGCTCAAAGAAGACTCAAAGATTGATGAATGAAAACCATGGAATACCTGATGCTTATAGACATGCATATGAATTCTTGATAATAAATTTCCTATTTTGGCCATTGAATGAAGTAGGTGAGAAGGGATAGAAAAAATCAAATTCGATTTGAGAAATCAATTCAATATAGATGCGTATCCCAAGGGAAGACATAATTGATTGGAAAAAGTGACAATATAGACTAAAAAGGGATAATATGACAAGTGAAACCAAATTGCAGTAACAACTTTGACTATTTTGACCATTAAGTAGGGATGACTCGACATTGAGACTAAACAATGAAAATACAAGCCCTAATGATTACGTGACACAATGAATCTACCTCCTCGACCACAATCAATTGCAGGATAACATAACAAAAAAATAAGACACAATTGGCACAACTAAAATAAATGACTAGAACTAAAAGGACTAACTGACGTTGCTCCAAAAACTAATATATGCTCCCAGAGAGAGAGCAACGAATAGCGCAAGAGTTAGGGACCATAATAAGGCTTCAATCAAGCTCCATTCGCCCATCTAGCTTGGGGCATACCATCAATTTGCCCCAAGTTCAACAACTCTCTACTCCTTGATTTATGCAACCATAAAAGGTCCCAACCAATGCATCTAAAGCTTCCCATGATGTTTCAAATACTTGCTTTCATAGAGAAGAACTCAATATCTAACAGAAAAAAAAGATGTGTTCTGAATATGTCGATAATGCCAAGGCTTTTGCATTTGCTTCTCCACACTTTGATGGAAATATGCTAAGAACCTCTGCTCATCAAGGTCCTATAACCTTGAAGTTTTTCCACAACAGATTCATCATCGGTCATCTTGATAGCTTCCAAAATATATAAGTTAGGAATAATAAATTATGCAGGGACCATAAATTATCTTCCATATACTGGCCAAAATGGAGGGTATTTGTGCAACCTTTTAGTAGTAGTTCTATATGCTCAAAGTGTAGCAGGATCTCTTTCATCCCAAACATCATAATTAGTAGAGCATACGATAGTAAGGCCTTTCTCCAATATTTTGTTGAATGCTTCTACAGTACCATCATCCATAGGATGAGAAGGATTTCCCTTATGATGTTGAATAAGGAACTTCTAGGTTAATGTTGTGATAGTATCATTGATGAAATGTGCTCCTTGGTCACTAGTTAGGCTTCTCGGGCACCCAAACCTAGTAATGATGTTCTAAAAAATGAATGATTTTCGATACTGGTAGTACAGTCTTTTACAATAGTAGCCTTTGCCCATATTTTGAAATAGTCAGTTGCAGTAATGATATACCTGACATGTGAATGTCGTGCAAGAGGGTTGATGGGTCCAATGAAATCGACTGTCCATTTTTTAAATTCTTGGGACACATTAATAAGATGAAGTGGAAGTTCATCTTGCTATGAAGGTTGCTCAACCCTCTAAAATACATCATATGTCTTAACAAACTTCTTGGCATCTTTAAACAAAGTAGGCCACCATAACCTTTCTTGTAGTACCTTGTAAGTAGTTGCTTTTTCTCCAACATGGCCTCGTGCAACTCCACTACGACATTCCCACCAAATTTCATCTCTTTCATGATTAAAAACATGTATGCACAATATGCTGTCAAGACCCAACTTGTATAATTTCCCCGCAATCAACTAATAATCGGTTTCTCTCACTACCAGATGCCTCTTTTAGGTTACAGAAAAGTTTTTGGGACACATACCAGTAGTTAAGAAAAGTGAAATGTCTTTGGGATAGCCTTGAACAACTTCAATTTAGAAAAAGTCTGCATCTAGAAGTTGGTCATCAATGGAACCTCCAGGCTCCCCTGACTCCAAGCAGGAGAGATGATTTGGTCCTACATTGGTTTGACCAGGTTTCACAATAACTTTAAAAGAAAATTCTTAGAATAGCAACAACTAACGACAAATCCTTCCTTCCAATACAAGCTTGTTGAATAAATACTTGAGGTTTGAATGATCTATGAAGAATTTGAAATGGGCACCCACCAAATAGTGGTAGAACTTCTAAAGGGAGGATACCATTGTTGAAACCTCACACTTAGTCATAGTATAGTTGCACTCTATAATGGAGAGTTCTGACTAGTAAAGAATATGGGATGGTCCATATTTCCTTTGCAAGGTTATGCAAGGATAACACTAAGAGTGGTGTTAGACGCATCAATGTGTACATGGAACTCTTTAATCCAGTTAGGATAGACTAGAATTGGAGCACTTGCTAACTTTTCCTTCAATGTCTCAAATCCTACATCACACTCAGAGGTCCATATAAAGGGCTCAGTCTTCTTCAGGAGCTTCTCTAGTGGACCAGTGATCAAAGCATAGTTGTAGTTGAATTTCCGTTGATAGCTTGTGTGCCCCAGGGTGGATCTAAGTTGTTTAACGCTTGTTGGAGGTGGCATTTGAGGATGACCACAACCTTAGCTATGTCAACTTAAACACTAGCCTTGTTAATAATATGCCCTAACAAAGTTCCAAAAGGTACAACAAAAATGCACTTCTTTAAGTTGAGAGAAATTTGTAACTATCTACATTGGTCAAACATCACCCGTAACAGACTTGAGTTCTTTGTCAAGAGACTGTAAATTGTCTAGTCATCCATATAAACCTCCAAAAACTTGTGTATATACTCACGGAAGGCTGTGATAACAATTATGGAAAAGATTGCAGGTGCATTCTTAAGGCTGAACGACATCACATGATAGGCATATGAACCTCATTCTATGGTAAAAGCAGTTTTCTTCTTATCCTCTTCCATGAGATGGAATTGATGATATCTTAAGAACTCATCTGTAAAGGAATAATATTCCTTCCCTACAACATTATCCAACATTTCACCACTAAAAGGGGTAAAAAATGGATCATGCACACAAGCATTATTCAGGACGCAATAATCAAAATAAACTCTAATCTCTTCTTAATCCTTCTTATCCTATATGACTATGGGGATTATCTAGCCAACCTCATCCATAGGGAAGATAAGTCTCGTGACTAGCATCTTGTCAGTTTCTCTTTTGACCTTCTCTTTTACTTTAGGATTTAAGCGATATGGAGAGTGCTTTACCGAGCGTGCATCTGGCTTCAGAATGATTTTCATCTCCCCAAGATCTCCTTTAATACCCTTCAACTTTGAAACTAATATAGGGAATAAATCCTCATATTCCTTAAGCAGGTCAAAGATATCCTTAGTGGTTTTTCATTAAAATAGTCTCCCATAGATGCCAACTTTGTCTTTTTCATTAGAGCCCATATTGAACTTTTTCAACTTCAAGGGTTGTAAATGTGGGGCATCTTACAGGGGGTCATCTTTAATGTTGTGCTCCCCTTAAGATTCCTTGAAGGTGATATGTATAAATCCTTCCAAATCTTCATCATCAGGTTCCCTGTCAATTTTCACACAAGAAATGACCTTTTGGAAACCTTAGTCGGGTAAATTTTCGCAATGATATTTACTAAAGAATTCGACAATATGTTTCCTTGTAGGAAACAAAACCCATTTTACATCTTTTAAAGCCTCTGCAATATGAGCATCTTCATCTAATAAATTGAAATCAACACATAATTGAGAAATCAATTCATCCCAACTGGAAGTCTCTTCATCTCCTCCTTTAAATACCAGTTTTTAGGATGAGGTCCTGAAGTATGAACAAAGTAGTGCACCCAAAATTCATTCGATATCTTGTTCTACTTCCATTATGAAATACATGCCTGAACATGTTTCTCCAGACTAGTATGGCCTTGATATAAGGAAACAACACAAATTTTCTTTTATGTCTCAACAAACTGACAAAAAAGAGTAGACTTAGCCTTTTCCCATGATGAGAGATGATCACGCTAAGTAGCCCACCATTGAGCAAGATTCACTTGAATCAAAGCATCCATCAGGGGCAATCATCGATCTTTCACAATAATGCATTAAATGTCTCATACAAAAGCATCAACAAGAATAAGATTATAAAAAACATGATAGTGCCTTACCTTTGTACTAATCCATCGAGTTGATCGAATAGTTTCATATCTCTTAGAATATAACTCATGGTTTCCTGTTGTCATTCTTCTAACACAACCTCTGAACCAACTTTAACATTCCAAACATTTCACTAACTGAGAAACCCATCAAGTATAGGATCAATATAATCATCGCTCTTCCCTAGAGTCAACTGGTACAATTGATCAGGGAAAATTGTATCCTCTACATTGTCGACAAACTCTGTATATCTAGTACCCTGATAAGGATCTAAAGGTTGAATGAATCTAACCCCATCTACTTCAAAAGTCATAGTTTCCCTTTTTAAATCAATGGTTTCATAATTCTCAAAATCCTAATCAACTCCCAATAATGTTGGATATGAATCCTTATCTCCAATAAAACGAATGACTTTAAAGCCAACAGAAGCCTTCACACCAACAAAATCTACTTCCACATCTTCCAAGCAATGAATAGGGAAGATACATATTGGTTAGCCATCTGCAATTGGATTGGAGAGAACGCTAGTTTAGACCTTCCCATTGTCTCTGAAGTCTGTTTAGGTAAAATATGAACATCAGAGCCCAAATCCGGCATAGAATCTTTGATTTGATACCCATCAATATGTGCATCAATGCGAAACACTCTCCTTCTCCATTGTTGCACTTGACTCTTCTACTGTGCCGCTATGGTAAATCTACAGAAAATAAGGCACTCTTATAACTCCTCATCTCTCACAAGACCCTTTAGCTTTCTTTGCAATTATAGAGAAAGTTTGTCATTGCTAATAATATCGAGAAATAGATGGAACTAAATAGTGACACGTTGGGAGAATTCTACCAAAAGTCGAGGGCTAGTTGATGATATTCTTTCATGGCTATAGGTTTGGTCCCTCCCTGGTCCTACAACCTTAGGACTTTGAGAAGAAGAACCAATCTCCCTAAAATTATCCAGAGCATCAAAATATACCTCTTTTATTGAATAGGGTCATATTGAGCTTGTGACGGATTTGCTTTCCTAATGAGGGGTTGTTCAAAGCTTCCTTTATCAACACTAGTTCTCGTCCCTCCTTAGGTAACAATATTGATATTCAGATGCTAAATTGATTCTCGATTTGATAGCTCATAATTAATAAAATTAACTCCCCTTTGACAATTATGATCCTCCCATCGAGCGATCAGTTCTAAATAGTCCTTAGTTGTGTGAGTGTTGACCCAATAATGTGAACATCATGGCATTTGCAGCAACGAACAATGTTTGGCAACATCTCCCTCTTGGTCATAGGTATAACATCTAATCAAACCTCTTCCTTAAGTGCTTATGCCTTTGCATCCTCCACCTCCTCTTCCGTAAGAAGACTCATTTACCTGAAATGCAATACGATCTAGTCGATCGGCCAGTGCATCCAAGGCTCAACATTGGTCAATATGATGCATGGGGGACCCACAAAACCCACATAACATAGATTTAGGGACATTGTAGTAGTTTTTCAATATAGGGAAAAATCAAGGAGAATGTCCATAAGTGCGATAGATTTCACAATACTCATTTTAAGACATGCCTTTTTGATTCAGAAATGCATGATACTGGGTATATCCCTGGAAAGGAACACTCGTTGGCACTTGTGCAACTCCTCCTGAAGGTCCTGCATGCGGAGGAGGGGCCTTAGCAAAAAATTAGAGGGTCTCGCACCTCACAACCTCGAGCATTCTATAGCATGATGTTCTTTTGTATAACAATTTGTGCACCAAAATTGTGGACAAGCAAGTCTTGCAACATTCAACTCTTTTACTCTTTAATTTAGAAAAATTATCTAATGTTTCAAGACATTCAAGGTAGGATCATTTGAAGTGGTTCATGATTTAAAGTTATCAGGATATCCCACCGTAGTTTCAATCTTCATCACATTTTTAAAGCTTCTTGTAGATTATTAATCTTCTATTGAGTTAAAGGTATCCTCGTCAAAGGCAAGCGAACTTAAATGAACCATTATTTTTGGTAGTCCAGGTGGATGGTATGGGTTAGCTTGCCCTAAGCTTATTTAAATCTATGTATACATTCCCATGTAGTCTCCCCTTCTCTTTACCTGATTTCTCGTAATTCTATCAAAGCCTGTTGGTTTTGTGTGAGGTAGTTAGAACTCTTTGATGAAATCGTCCTTTAGTAAATCTACAATCAGATTTGGAAGATTAGGTGTAACTTTCATATACAACTTAAGAGCTTGCTCTATTAAAGTGGTTTCGAATTAAGCTAGTTTGGCTGCATCCTCCGTTCCTCTAGACCTCAAAATGAACTCACACAAATACCAATGTTGCTCCATGCTCTCATCACCCTGATTATGGAAGTAAGGATAGCAAGTGAATGAACCATCCACATTACCAGCCAATGAAACAAATATGGAAAAAATCAAAACAAATCCTTTCAAACTAGGTTAAAAAAATATCATTCAAATCTTGTTGGTTACTACTAGAAGAATTGCTGCTCACATCTACCTTGTAGAACTTCAAAGTTTTAATGAGTCGAGGAAGAAACCTTATCGGATTAGAATAAAGTACCAGGGGAGGGATGGGGGAGGACTAGCCACATTTTTACCTTTCGGAATATTGATTTTGGGGAAGAGATCGTCTTCGTAAAATAACTTCTTCATCACAAAATGCATCTCTACATCTGCAAGGGTACTAGGATTAGTGTTTGCAGTGTCTAGGTTTGGTATCGGGGTTCTACCTAACTCCTATTAAGCATTATCACCTTTTTTTTTTCATTGTCACTTCCTATAGCTCCTCTTCCTACACTTGAGCTTGCATCTCCTTTTAACTCTCGCTTCTGCATCTCAGTGATGGTAAGCACTTCTTCTATCTGCTTAAACTTTCTTCACCTTCTAATAATCTCTTGCTGAAATGTGGCAACAATAATATTCAAATTTTAATTTGTCCTTGAATTAAAATTGTGAAGTAAAATTCGAATTTAGTCTCACCAGTTGCTTGAAAAATAAATAAATAATTAATTCATCTTGAGTTAATTAGTTGGAGAAATTCAAGTTAGAAGTCTTTCTGAAGTCATGCACCAGTTATCCCTTAAATTAAGGAGATTATCCATTAATTAAGGAGATAAGATTGAGTTATATTTGAGTTATAATTAGTTCGCTGTGTTTACTGAGTTAAGTCCAGTTAAATTAGTTCCAAACTGTTTGAGGAACTAATTGTGAGTTATCAGTCAGTTGATGCATGCATGCACTCAACCAGTGTACTCTAGATAACTGAAGATTCCCTCATCAATAACTCATGCATGTCTATTATGAGAAAGACCCAGTTGAACTAAATGTCAAGGACAATGTACTATCAGTTGCATGTGTTTTCCTATAAGGAAAACTCATGCATGCAGAAGGAATTCAATTCCTTGAGGATTGCGCAATTCTGACAGTGTGTTAGAGCAGTGTGTGAGATCAATGTTACACTTGGTAACAGGAGGATTACCCAGGAGAAACTGTGCAAGGAAAAATGAGCGTGGAGGATAGAGTGGAAGACTTGTGAGAAGTCTATTTTTCCTATGAGCATCTGTGAGGATTGTACTGAGAGCTAGCTAGCTGTGAGAGCTAAGGCTTGATGTAGTTCTGAGATATTTCCAACTTGTATGATAAAACATATAGTGGGGTTTTTAGATGAGGCTTTCCCCTGAGTATTCTTCTGTGTTTCTTGTGCATTGATTCTTCTTCTGGTTACATGTGTTCAGCTTGATCTTGATCAAATCTTTCAAGCTACCACAAATTGATTGTAGAAGTAGATTAAAGTATTTTGCTTTAGTTATATTGCATTATCAGGTTAATCTACAGTCATAATTTCTACATCTCTTGCATCTTTTTCTCCCTCCATTCATCAGATATTCGCACCCTCCTCATTGCTCTAAAATCTTGTGAATTCCACATCTTCTCCTCACCCATCACAACTCTTTATCAACTTCTGCAACTAATCATCGTCTACCCCAAGACCCCCACCTAACACGAGAGTTTTAAGTTGCCATATCAGAAGAAGGAAATGAGAATATCCTTTATTCTACCATCAAGACCTTAATCGAGAGGAATCTCTTTCAGTAGTCTCCCTATTAGCCATGATCTGACCTCTTCAGAAAATGATTAGTGAATCTCTGCAACAAATTCAATAATGTATCCCTTTAATGTAACTTGGACCCTAAAATCAACAACCCTGGTAAGCTCGTGATCTAGCTGATGTAACGTAGCCATATCAGCTGTAGTCCAAGTTATAAATATCCAACCAACACTCCTAGTCCTCAAGGAGTGTCTCAACTTGCTTAGATAGTGATATAACTTTCCAGGGAACTCGACCCAAAAGATATTATATTGGTCATAGGTAGCCTCAAGAAAAAGTATATTGTTGTGAATCCAGTCTAGGTTTTTTTGCGGTAGTTGCACCTGCTGATAAATGAAGGAATCACACTTCTCTTTCCCCTATTCTCGAATGTCGCTCTTGAGGATTCTAGTCACCATTATCTGAAACCTCAATTAGATTTAAGGCTCTGTCAATGGAACCATTTGTTGGTGAAAATTTTGTTACAAAGACCCAGGGTTTTGTCCTCGAGTGCCAACAAAGGATTCTATTGTAGTCTAGCTTACTGTTGGCATTTTTTATCATCCGCGATGGAAGAAAGTCTCACCTGAAGCAAAACTAGGACTTAGGTGTGATGGTTGGGGTTTAGATGGTGACATAGTACATTATACCAAATTAAATGTATGTTAGTAGACACTAACCATTACAACCTTATCCTAAATGCTTTGCTTGACAGAAAAATGAAGCACATTACATAGAGACATGATGCAAAAACTAAAAGATTTAAAGTAGACACATAATAATACAAAGCAACATATATTGCACAATGATTCTCCCTGTAACAGTCTACTCTTATCATTAGTAGGGAAAAATGACATTACAACTATAGATCTGCTCTATCTCAGCTAGATCTCTCAATAGTATTCCCAAATCCTCATTACAGGCACAAGATTACATTAACAACAGATGAATCACATGTTCAAAAACATTTTAATCCTTATCTACTATCTCTCTTGTTGCGCAACTCGCCTTGTATGTCTATATATAGTTTCATCCCATTGATCCCGCCCAATTTAACTTGCACTTGCTTGATAGAGTCAACTCTAACCATTTTGATGAGATCCATCCATTTCACGCTCACTTGGTCCACATTTGCTTGATTCTTTCAACTATAATGGATAGATCCTTCTTTTGTGGACTTGGAAAATTCCAAAATAACCACTTGGTCCTCTGATTTCCACTTCCTTCATTCCATTGTTGTCTTCTGGCCGAATTAAACATGCTCTTTTATGGATTTCACTACATGGTTTTCACGACCATATTCCAATCAAAATTGTCAAAAAAATGAAGGATCCAATAAAGACCATGATATGGAGAAGAGGCAACCTCCAGTATATAACCATGTTCCTTTTTCCATAACCTTTTTATGGTCACCTAGATTGGTAAACAAGACAATGAAGAAACCTCTCAAGCAAAAGCTTAATAAATGTAGCGTGCTCTTGTATAGTCAATACATTCAATGGAGTTGTATACTCTAATAAGAACCCATTAGACATCTACATCAAACCATTGAATTTTTAGTGATTCATGGATTTGTGAATTACCCACCACTAACTCTTTCATATTGAGTTGTTTCGAACTTTCTTCACAATGAAGACTCCTGTAATATCCTAATTTGGGACTCTCAAGCAATGCAAGTATTTTATTTCCAAGGCTAGTAAAAATGACAAGAAATGGTTGAGGCAAGAGCGCCTAAAGGAGGTAATAACATAAGTGGGGAAATGTGAGAGTCTAAGGGATTTATACATGTTTTAAAATCCTATGTCCTTTCCACTTATCTTACCTTACAAACTTCGCCTTATTTAAGCTTGTTGTATAATTCAAAAAGGGAGGAAAGAGTAGTAAAGAAAACCATTTCCTAGATTTAAGCCACTCTTATTGTTAGGACCCTATAATAGCAGTGTAGCCGCCATATTTTTATTGTTGTGCCCCATAGAACAAACTATTTTTATTGTGTGCCCTTACATTATTATGGTTATGTAGGCTCTAATTATATTTTGACCCTTTAGACTCCTATATATACTAGGAGGTCTTGTCATTTGAATCATTCAAGAATTGTTCATTTATTTGATGTAAAAGGAGGTTTCCCCCTTGAAGTGGATTATTTTCAAGTCATTGATCTATATTTTGTTATGTTTTTGGGATTTGGTTACATAACATTTGGTATCAAAGCTCTAGATCCTAGTGTTTCGCAACTTCAAATACGTCTTCTTGGAATTTTGACTGTAATTTTTTTTTTTTACAAGGCTTCAAAAGCCAAAATTTTGACCACATGGAGAGCCAATTGTTGAATAATAACATATATAATAAAGCTGAAAAGCTGACCCATCTTACAGGAGAGGCATTGATTCGATTCTCTAAACTGAGGAGTATTCCAGGGAGGCAAGTTCACTCGGCCTCGCTCCATTCTTCTCCCCAGCCTGGTTGGAAGGAAGTAGCTACAATTGGTTTAGCGAGCGCGCCTTCTATCTGGTATGGGAGGAAAATGCATGCAATGGATAGAGATGCGCTTCCCCTCTGTGACTAGGTGGTCTGCTAGAGGTTATGGTATTGCTAGTCGCGGTTGTTCCCTACTGGACTACACAGATAGACAACACAACTATCCTTTTGACTATACCTATAGAGATAAGACTTAGCCCAATAAACTAGACATACACTTACATAGAAAGACTGATAGATACCCTACCCTACAACTAGGGCAGGTGGAAAGAAAGGTAGTCGATAGTAAACAACCACAACCTCCTGTCAAGGAAGGGCGGGTATGAGTTCCCTTCCACCAACCCTCTCCCTTAAGTAGTTGCT
>APFE030589196.1:0-29477 GCA_000404065.3 Pinus taeda
TGGTTACAGCATTTCTTCAATTCGACAACAGCGTTTAATAGTGACACCTGGTTTCCACGCACTCCCTTATTCAAATCATGAAAGTTCCGCTCCAAAATCCATTTGTAATACTGCTTCTGAAGGCCTCTCTCTCTCTGTGCCTATCATTTATCCTCTCCATTGCAAATGGTGACCTTGAGGTAGAAGCTTTTGGTTCTTCCAAATGTCCAGAAGTCATATTTGACACCAAACCGCCAGAAGGATTGTACCGTTCAAGTGGATTGACAGGTGGGTGCTGTGCAGATGGATACAGCATAGGAATTATAAGCCAATTTCCCTGAGATGTTGAATATCCTCCCATGGAATTTCCATCAACCGTAGCACTACCATAATCTCTATGGAGCCTTTTTGTAAGCGTAGAATCTCTCACGGCCATCTTGCGCTTATGTTTTCCTTCAAATTCAGCTCCTTCATCTATAAGACCACAAAGAGCTTCTTCAATTTCCTGCGTCAGCTCCTGGCAATCTCTACTGATTTTCACTAGCTTGTACTCATTCAATGGGTTCTTCAGATGGACCGTCTTCTGGAATGGTAAATGGTAAAGACGAATCCACCTCACCTTGAAAGTGCGTCCTTATGGATTTGTTCCATTATTTGATTTATTCCAAACATTTTCCCTTTTCCAACGAACGGCGCTTGTTCATAAAGATTGAAATGACATGCCGACGTGGGGAGAAAATGATAGGAAAAGCATTCAGATTGCAACAGCTGTAGCTTCTTTTTGCCTTTTCTCTTAGGGTCGGTTTGATTTAATTTCCACCGTTTTGCCATCAAAGACGTGCTTGTCATCTGTAACCCTATCCATGACAGACGTGGCAGCATAAGTCACAAACCCAAATCCCACAATGGCAGCATGGATTTTTGCACTTCTCTCGAAACTGACCACAGACAGAGTACGCAGATCTATTATCATTTTCCCTAAAGCACAGCCCATGCAGAGCTTGTGGGAACGTGGATTGTGCCATTCTAATTTCAGTTTTCCTTCCTGTTCATCTGATACCTTTATCTCTCATGTCATACTATAGCAAATGCGCAGTTACGATTTTTCTTCCCTTAATTGCTGATTGAAAATTTAACACTGCTTGAACTCCATCATCCAACTAAAACAATGATTGGGGAGGTGGTGCTGCAACCACTAATTTTAAAACATCCCTCCTGGAACCATGCATATCCTACATTGATACATGATGAGTAATTGCTTGGAATTGAAATTGAACTCCTGTAGGATTGACATCGCTTTGCCACCTGATACAGACTGATCTCCATTCACTAAGCAATTCATAACTAACTGGATGGATGATCTTGGAGAGTTCATGCTAGTCTCCTCCACACTCATACGTGATGCTTAATGACCTTATGGTCTGCTTGATCTTTCTTGGCCTGATGTGCCTGCTCAGATTCAGAAAAGGATTTGCTGTCATATCTGCCCAGCTGCATAATTCTGGGTGAAAAGGAAGCTAGAACCATGGTCAGTTACCAAAAGTTCTGGCAAATCCAAATTTTTTGAATATTTAATATACTATTTTCTTCAAGCTACATTCACAGAAACATTCTTGGGACATACAGACTCTCAGCAGTGCATTGCATTTGGAAGGAGACAAGTCAACGCACATCTGTCAGCTGGAAAGAGGCAAAATCCTGACAATCTTTACAACATGAGTAGAAAGGCAGTAAACCAACCAAAGTAACTTCATACTTAAAAGCAAGTATGTGGTTGACCAATAATGAAGAACCCATACCTTAACCATTTCTGTTTCCAACTTCCTTTCAGCCCAACTCATAAGGGAAAAGGATGATATAACAGATATATGCAAAGAATTAAATATTTATTTTTGGAAAAGGAATTCGAAGCCAAAGCTCAAACTCTGATTTCAGTTTGCGCTACGAAATTACTTGAACATTTTGCGCTGCGAAACTGCTAAAAGGGTTCATGTGCTTATTTGCAGACATTTCGCATCAAAATTTGTCAGTGATAACAGTTCCCAAGAAAATTTAATCTTAGTCCTTAGTGAAAAAATTAGGCCCTGAAACTAAGCCTCATGTCAATCCGTACCTGCTTGGTTGGGTAAGCGATAAAGCCAAATTACAGGTAATGAAGCAGTGTAGGGCTATATTTGTTATTGCTTCCAAATTAGTTGATGAAGTAGAGTTAGATGTTTTTCCTTTAGACATCTGTGGAATCATCTTGGGAAGTTGATGTAGGAGCATCTGGACTTAGCCAGCAATGTGAATGTTTGTTCACATGTTGTGGCTAAAAGAGTAAATTTCATTGACTTGAGTGGTCAAAAGTTAGTTTTAGTCGAGAGGGTTGGACTCTCTCGAAAATGATCTGTAATACATTATTGTAATAGTTAGGAAATTGTCTTCTTTTAGATTGAAGGATAAGTTGTTAGAGTAGGTGTGTAATGGAGCTTGAAAATAGATATTTGATTGTTAGATTGCTTAAAATATAGGTTGATTTGTTCATATAGTTAGAGTAGGATTTGAATCATAAAAAGGAAAAAATGTAATGTAGAGGGATTAGCTTAGAGGATTGAGGATTGAGAGAGAAGTGAGAGTGAGTGATAGAATGGGTTTTCAGATTGAAGCATAGGTCTATTAATTTGTTGTAATCAAGCCAAGGGGACGAGACTCTATAACCATTATTATATTGAATGAATTTATTTTAGTGTGTATCTGTGTGTAATCCTGGTGAAAACTCTTGTTTAACTCTATGTATTTGCATTCTAAACAAAGTCAGGTATTTTCCTTGTTCTGCACTTTAAATTGTTAATCATTATGTTTATTTGTTAATCAGGTGTTTTAGCACTAATCACAGTTATTAGTATCAATAGCAGGGGTAGAAGATCATAAAGAGACTTGATCGGGTTGAAGTCCCGTACATAATCGTATTCGTCAATCACAAAGTCAACAACTGACATCACCATCAACAACAGTGTTAGGCTAGTGTTTAACCTGTGTGTAATTTGAAGGACCACAAGTCATAGGACTTGAGGACCTCTGTTATCCCATAGATATTGAATCATGAGTTGATCGGGTGTTAATCCCAAGAATAGACCCGAACTGCTATAGATAAGGATTTAGTGTTTGTTGATTAGGTGAATGGTGACTGTTAGATCTGGTCAGAGGAGATCAATGATGTAGAGAAAGTCAACGTGCGTGAAGTGTTGTTAAATTCCAAAAGTGCTATTCAATTTCGAATTGTTGTTCAATTCCGGAAGTGCTATTCAATTTTGGAAGTGTTGTTCAATTACAGTTTGTTGTTCAATCTGACTGTTGTTTAATTACGGATTGTTGTCCAATCTGACTGCTATTCAATTGCAGATTGCTATTCAATTGCGACAATGTTCAATTTTTAGCTATTGTTCAATTGTTGTTGAGTTACTGTTCATTTCACAACCTACATCATTTTTTCTATCAAAGCTCACATATTGAGTTTGACCACAGTAAACATGCCACAAAGGAGAGCAGCTGGCATAGGTCAAGGAAGAACTGAAGCAAATACAGTTCTGTTGGAGGAGATCCTGAGTCTATGTACAAGGATGGACATGATGGAGACTTCACAAAGGAGAGAACCTAATGAGGGGGTTGGAAGTGTTGTAGAAGCATCTTTTGAGGAAGAAGAAGAGGAGGAAAATGAGACTACCAATTTTATCAAGATGCTGGCTAAAGTAGGTGGAAAACCAAAGGTGAAAAGTCTTGTGTATGAAGAGAGCCTCAATGCAGAAGAGTTAATGGATTGAATTAGTTCATTGGACAAATATTTTGACTATGAAGAGGTTGATGACATAAAGTAGGTGAAGTTTGCAGTTACAAGATTGAAGGATCATGCAGCTATTTCATGCGATGAGCTGCAAACGTCCAGAATGAGAAAAAGAAAGTCCAATATCAAGCAATGGGATAAAATGGTGAGTAAAATGAAAGCTAAATTTATGCCAAAATATTATCAGTTAAATATTTTCAAACAATTACAGAATTTATGGCAAAAAGGAATGTCTGTTAAAGAATACATAGAAGAGTTTTATAGATTGAGTATTATAGCAGGACATGCAAAGGATGATATGCATAAGTTAGGCAGATATATCAATAGCCTAAGATATGACATATAGGATGAGATCAAATTGCTGAGTTTGAAGACTATTGAAGATGCCTATCAAGCAGGTTTGGAGGCAGAAGAGAAGATGTTGAGAAAATAAAATTAGAGGAATAGAGGGAAAAGTTCAGTAAGAGGTAGAGGAGGTACCAAACCATGGTTTCAGCAACATCAGCCCGAAGCAGGAAGTTCAAGTAGTGGACCAACATAGAGAGGATATTTTAATAGAGGAAGATTTGTGCCCAGAGGAGGAGGCTGAGGAAGAGATATTCAGTGTTAAACGTGTGGATAATGGGGATATGTGTCATGGGAATGTCCTCATAATAAACTCGCAAGTCAGAGGAATGTGAATGTGGATGAGGAAAAGCTAGAAACACCTTGACTTATGGAAAAGGAAGAATCCCCTGAAGTTGGAGAATCCCTATTGTTGAAGAGGGCATTGCTTAAGGCAAAGAAAGAGACTAAAGAACCAACGTAGAGGAAAAGTATATTCAGAGCTATGTGCAAATCCAAAGGTAAATGTTGTAAAGTGATAATTGATAGTGGAAGTACTGATAACCTTGTTTCTACAGAGATGGTGGACAAGCTGGGATTAGTGAAGACAATACACCCTACTCCTTACAAAGTGTCGTCGTTGCAAAAAGGAGACTAGATTATTGTGACAAAAGAATGAAAGGTAGAGATACATATTGGTACGTATAAGGATGTGATATGGTGTGATGTAATGCCAATGGATGTATGCCATGTATTTCTGGGAAGACTGTGGTAGTTTGATCGGAAAGGTATTCATGATGGGAGGAAAAATACTTATACTCTGGAGAAGAATGGAAATAAACATATATTGTTGTTGTTGAAGGATGACACTAACAAAGGAGCACTTGGAAACAATGTTATGCTAATGAGTAGAAAGGAGTTGTTGCAAGAGGTAGGAAAAGGTGAAGAAATGCATTTTTCTATCATAGGGAAACCTAAGGTAATTTAAACCTCCACAAACTTAGATGATTTACCTGAAGAAATCAAAACTCTGTTAAATGATTTTGTTGATACTATTGTGGATGATTTTCCAAATTCATTACCACCAATCAGGAGTATTAGTCATCATATTGATCTAATACCAGGAGCAAGTATGTCAAACAAAGAAGCATACAGATTATCTCCTGAAGAGAATGCAGAAGTTGGAAGACAGGTGCAAGAACTAATGGATAAGGGACTAATTAGAGAGAGTCTTAGTCCATGTGCTATGCCAACAGTAATCAGTCCAAAGAAGGGAGGTGAATGGTGTATGTGCACAGATTCTAGAGCCATAAACAAAATCACTATTAGGTACATATTTCCTTTGCCACACATGGATGATTTGATGGATTGTTTGAGTGGGTCAAAGTATTTTACTAAAATAGATCTGAAGAGTGGATATCATCAACTAACAATTAGAGAAGGAGATGAATGGAAGATTGCATTTAAAACAAACAGTGGGTTGTATGAGTGGTTAGTGATGCCTTTTGGACTCACTAATGCACCTAGTACATTCATGACGTTGATGAATGAAGTCTTGAAGTCTTGAAGGAATATGTAGGCAAGTTTTTTATTGTTTATCTTGATGATATTATAGTCTTTAGCCAAAGTAAAGAAGAACATATAGATCATCTTAAATTGGTTTAAGAACTATGCAGGAAGAGAAACTGCTAAAAAATATGAAGAAATGTAGTTTCATGAAATAAGAATTAATTTACTTGGGATTTGTAGTTTCTAAAGGAGGGTTGAAAATGGATCCAGAAAAATTCCAAGCAATTTGGAACTTGCATATTCCAAGGAATATATTTGAGGTAAGAAGTTTTCACGGTCTTACAAGTTGTTACATAAACATTATCGGAGGTTTTAGTCAGATTTGTGCACCAATTTTTGAGATAATCAAGGAGACTAATCAGCCACTCAAGTGGATAGAAGAAACAAATAGGAATTCTAAGTTGCTGAAGAGAAGAATCATAGAGAAGCCGGTTTTAGCTTTACCCAATTTTGGAAAAGTATTTCAACTAAAAACTGATGCTAGTGGAGTTGCAATTGGAGCAGTTTTGAGTTAGGAATATAGACCAATAGCGTACTTCACTGAGAAATTAAATGAAATGAAAAATAAGTATTCTTCTTATGATAAAGAATTTTACGCTATTCTACAAGACAAAACCTTTTCTCAGGTAAATGATTTTTATTATTGGCCAAAGATGTAGACTGATGTTAAGAGATTTGTTGAGAAGTGCAAGATATGTCAACACACTAAGGGAGAAGCCAGAATACAGGATTGTACCAGCCATTGCCAATACCAGACCGACCATGGGATGCAGTTAGCATGGATTTTGTTTTGGGGTTACCCAAAAATCAAAAGGGGAATGATTTTCTTTATGTTGTGGTAGATAGATTTTCCAACATGGCACATTTCATTGCATTGAAAAAGACTAGTGATGCAACACATATTGCTAATATAATTTTTTCAGAAATTGTAAGATTACATGGATTTCCTATAATTATTGTGTCTTATAGAGATACAAAGTTTGTAGGGAATTTTTGGAGAACTCTTTGGAAAAAACTAAGATCTAACCTCAGTTTTAGTTCAGCATACCATCCTTAAACAAATGGACAAACCAAAGTAGTAAACCGAAGCTTGGGAAACATATTGAGAAGTTTAGTGAATCAAAACCATAAGCAGTGGGATTTAGCACTAGCTCAGGCTGAGTTTACTTATAATGAAACTCCAAACCAAAGTATTGGAATGAGTCCATTTCAGGATTGTTTTGGGGATGAATCCAAGAGGTGTATATGAGCTTAGAAATTTGGGTAAACATCAAACAAGAAGTGAAAAAGCTAAAGAGCTTGCAGAGCAGATGCAGAGACTACAGGATGATGTCAAAGGCAGATTGCAGGAAAGCAGTAGAAAATAAAAACAGAGAGCATATATGAAAATAAGAGAGAAATAATTCCAAGTGGGAGATTTAGTGATGGTGTATTTGAGAAAAGAATGATTTCTAGCTAAAACTTACAATAAATAAAAAATGAAAAAGATAAGGACCATGTAGAATAGTAAGAAAGTCTTCAACTAATACTTATGAAATTGAATTTCCAAAAGGGATTGGAATATCACCTACCTTTAATGTTGCATATTTTTATCCATACAAAGAAACAGAGGCGGAGGTCAAGGAGGAAACTATAGAAGATGAAGTCCAAACCTTTAACTCAGAAGAACAAATTCCAAAGATAGTTAAGAGAGAGGTGGAAGCTGTTTTGGAGAAAAGAGTATCGAAAAGAACTAGAGGATAGGTTTATTATCAATATCTAGTCAAATGGGAAGGATAGACAATGGAGGTTGCTAGTTGGTTGACAACAGTAGAGTTGTAAAAATATGGACTAAACCCTGAAAGTATGAGGGATGATTCTTTTCTTCCCCGGGCTTCTGATGTAGGAGCATCTGGACCTAGCCAACAATGTGAAGATTTGTTCACATGTTAGATTGAAGGATAAGTTGTTAGTGTAGGTGTGTAATGGTGCTTGAAAATAGAGATTTGATTGTTAGATTGTTTAAAATAGATATTGAGTTGTTCGTACAATTATAGTAGGATTCGACTCATAAAAAAGAAAAAATGTAATGTAAAGGTATTAGCTGAGAGGATTCAGGATTGAGAGAGAAGTGAGAGTGAGTGATAGAGAGGGTTTTTGGATTGAAACAGAGGTCTGTTAATTTGTTGTAATTGAGCCAAGGGGTCGAGACTCTGTAACCATTATTATATTGAATGAATTTATTTTAGTGTGTATATGTGTGTATTCCTAGTGAAAACTCTTATATAAATCTGTGTATTCACATTCTGAACAAAATCGAGTATTTTACCTATTCCGCACTTTAAATTGTTAATCAGTTGTTTTAGCACTAATCATAGTTATTAGTATCAATAACGAGTGTAGAATATCATAATGAGACTTGATTGGGTTGAAGTCCCGTATGCAATCGTATCCGTTGATCACAAAGTCAACAACTAACGTCACCATCAATAGCGGGGTTTAGGCTAGTGTTTAACCGATGTGGAATTTGAAGTACCACAAGTCATAGGACTTGAGGACCTCTGTTATCCCATGATATCGGATCATGAGTTGATCAGGCATTAATCCCAAGAACATACCCGAACCTCTATAAATAAGCATTTAGTGTTTGTTGATCGGGTGAATGGTGACTGCCAGATCTGGCCAGAGGAGATCAATGATGTAGGGAAAGTCAACGTGGGTGAAGTGTTGTTCAATTCCATAAGTGCTATTCAATTCAGAGTTGTTGTTCAATTCTGGAAGTGATGGTCAATTCTGGAAGTGTTGTTCAATTCCGAAAGTGTTGTTCAATTACGGATTGTTGTTCAATCTGACTATTGTTCAATCCGACTGTTTTTCAATTACGGATTGATGTTCAATCCGACTGTTATTCAATCCGATTGTTGTTCAATCGTAGATTTTTGTTCAATTGCGACGCTGTTCAATTACTGGCTATTGTTCAATTTATTTTCAGTTTCTCTTCAATTCGCAACCTGCGTCAGAAGTCCGTATCTATATGACAAAAAATCAGTTTTCTTTCAGGATGAAAAAAATACCTCCTCACGAAGGATGCGGTAGAATATATAGTCAAAGCTCATCATACAAAAGTTAATTCTAGCCTTGTAAGCATAGGACAGATTAAACAAATGGTTAATTCCAGCAAAGTGAGCATTCTCATGATAGTGAGAGCGAAAGAGGCCAAGATGGCCGACGCTTTCAAAGGTTGTAATATTGATCATAAGAAGGAATTGTTAGAAATGATTTCTAACTATGATGGATTGTTTCAAGAACCGAGATGATTGCCCCCAAAATGGGAAATCCAACATGATATCCATTTACAACATCATGCTCCTTTACCGAATATTGGCATGTACAGGATGACTTCTATCGAGATGGAGGAGATCAAGAAATAGGTGCAGGAGTTTCTAAATCAAGGGGTCATCAGGTCGAGTTCTTCTCTGTGTGGCTCACCGATTGTGTTGGTTCCAAGGAAGACAACACATGGAGAATGTGCATAGATTATAGGGCGGTAAAAAATATATGGTGAAGAATTGATACCCTCTCCCTCGAAATAATAAATTATTATATCAGTTGAAAAATGATGTTAATTTTTACAAAACTGGATTTCCATAGTGGATATCACCAGGTTAGAATTGTAGAGAAAGACATTTGGAAGATTGTGTTCAAAACCAAACAAGGGTTGTTCGAATGCATTTTGATGCCATTCAGATTGTGAAATTCTCCAGCCACATTTATGAGGGTAATGAATGATCTGTTTAGGCCTTTCCTTGATCATTTTGTGCTTGTATATCTGGATGAAAGTATTGTTTATAGTAGGACATGGGATGAAAATGTATGTCATGTGAAGAAAGTGCTTGATGTTCTAAGAAATGAAAAATTGTATGAAAAACTATCAAAGTGTGAGTTTGGGAAGATCTCTCTAGTTTATTTAAGCCACATAGTTGGTAATGGGAAATTGAAAATAGGTCCCTCTAAGGTAGATGTGATTATGAAATGGCTTGATCCCACAAATGTTACAAAGATCTAAAGCTTTCTAAGTGTGGTACAGTATTAGAGAAGGTTCATTGTGAACTTCTATGTTATTGCAGCCCCTTACACGCATTGAAAGTGTGAAGTAGACCTTTCACTATGGAGGAAAGCAACAGAAATCCTTTAACATGATGAGAGAGAAGATCAACATAGCACCCATGCTAGCCTTACCAGACCTTCAACAGCCTTTTTAGATTGAAATAAATGCTAGCGGATATGCCATTGGTGTTGTATTAATGTAGCAAAGGAATCATGTATTTTACCATTCAAATACTTTCTCCCAGACCGTTGTGAATTATCCCACATACAATAGGGAATTATATGCCTTCGTTTAGAGTATAAAGAAGTGGAAACACTATCTCATCGGCAAGGAGACTATGATCCATACAAAGCATTAGCCCTTGTAGTACCTTCAGTCACAAACCAAGCTTCAGCAAGCCTGTCAATTCAGATGGATGGGATTCCTCCAATAGTTTCATATAGTAATAAAATACAAGAAGGGCGCCAACAACAAAGTATCAGATATGCTTTCTCACCCTCCTATTTTTGCATATGTAGTTTTGCAAAATTTTTCTTTATCATTAGAAATTTATGTTGAACAATATGCTAATGATTATTATTTTATAGAAATCTATGCAAAACTGACTCATTGATCGTAGGTGGAAAATTATTATTTGCAGGGAAAATTATTGTATCACTTGGGCAAGCTATGTATACCCATTGATGAAAGGGTATATGTAATCTAAGAGGCTCATACCTCTCTAGTGTTTAGTCATTTTGGCGTTGAAAATTTTTTATGTCATTTACAGAGGTTTTGTTTTTGGCCTCATATGAAAAGCATTGTGACTCGCTTTGTAAAGGGTTGTGTTTTGTGTTTTGTTTCAAAGCCCTCTAATAGAAAACTTGGGCTCTACACACCACTCCCTATTTTGAGTCGACCATGGGAAAGTGTGTCCATGGACTTTGTAGGTGGTTTTCCTATGTATAGGAAAGGTCACGACTATTTCTATGTTGTCATGGATCATTTTAGTAAAATGTGTTTTTTAATGCCTAGTAAAAAGTAGGTCACTACTGAGCAAACTGCTTATCTTTTCTTTCAGCATGTTTGGGTCCATTTTGGGTTTCCCACATCTATTGTATCAAATCAAGACTCTCGCTTTCTTGGAGATTTTTGGACCAGCTTGTGGAGAATGATGGACACTAAGATGAAAGAAGTACGACATTTCATACACAGACTGATGGGAATATAGAGGTCATCAATCACATTGTGGTACAGTTGTTATGAGGCTATTGTGGAAAGCATCCCAAGTTGTGGGATTAAAAACTTCCTTATGTACGTCATGCATATAATCGAGCAACATATTCATCCACCTAGAGCTCACCATTTGAGGCCTGTTTTGGTTATCTACTTAGACATGGTTTTTTGGAAAGATGAGGATGGAAATGGATGAGATGATAAGGACAAAGCACATAAGTTTATTTAGCAAATACACGTGATTGATCAGGTAGTACAGGAGAAGTTGGAGAAGGGTCTGCTTGGTATAAAGCTTGACATGATAAACACCGAGCTAACCATCAGTTTCAAGTTGGGGATAAGGTATGACTCCACATTAGCAAGGATAGAATGAAGGAAGAAGGGAAGAAATTAAGACCCATTCCATATGGTCCCTTCACCATATTGGCAAAGATTGGAGATAATGATTTTCGTCTTGACTTTCTCGCTTATATGCAAATGCACTCAGTGGTAAACTTTGAAAACTTGAAGCTTTATGAACCTCCATTTATTATGGATACCAAAGAGGTTGCATAGATTCCTAGAGTGGATGATTTTCCACCAAAATATCTGGATAAGTTACCCAAATATATCATACTCGACGGGAAAACCAGAACTTCACGATGGGGAGATGTGGAGTACATTCATGTTGGCTTCAAAGGATTGCATCCAAGTAAAGATCAATGTATGGAGAAAGAGAAAGTGAGGGACAAATTTCCTCACTTTCCAATTGACTAGAAGGGATCAGTGGGGAGGATTGATCCAGGTGGATCTTTAAATAAGTACCAATGGCATGGTAAAAGGCTCAAAAATCAAAGTGGTATAATTTACTTAGCATCATATAAAAGTGCTTGTCATTATGATTCCACCGCCTATTCCACTAGGACACCCTCCATTGTCTCTTTCCTTTTTTTTGGTTTCCTTAATTGTAGCACAATTCACTATTTTTTACATTTTTTCAGGTCCTGAACTCCCAGAGCCGTTTTGAGGCCCTAAACGATGTTTTTTTGGAAACCCGTGGCCAATCTGGATGTTTGTAAAAGGTTTTTCAAGTCAAAAGTTGTAGTACTGGGATATATCTTTCTAACAATGTATTGTGAGTGTCAAATGAAGATCGTATGCCAAACCTATGACCTTGGGAAGTTGATGTACCAATTTACCTAAATAGGGCCCATAGTTTTGGTGCTTCTTCTCCTATGGTTAAGTTTTTGAATGTTTAGGGTTTTCCATTGTCTCTCAATAATAAATAGGCCTCCCAGCCTCATCATAACATAGTTCAAAGGCATGTAGTTGGCACATATCTTCTTAGAGATAAGGTACCATCACCCAAGCTAGTTTGTTTCCATTTCTATTTGTAACCATATTAGAGTATTTGATATTAATGAAATGAAGTATTATTTCTACTACATATTTTTATTTAAGATTATATCTGTAATTTATTATGTTCCTGTTTAAGTTCAGATCTATGTAATTAAAGTAGTCTGCTCTTTCTCTATTTTTCTTTGACTGTCCTTAATGAGGTTGGGATACAAGGAGTTAGGGCTTGAACTAATCTAGCCTTTGTAAGACTAGCCTCGCAAATCTCGACGAGCTCTCCTGGTAGAAGAGAAGAAGGATGATGGGGAAAGAGATCCTTTCAGAATCTTGTTCGAAGAAGCCCTTTAGCAACAGAGGAATGCGATGATGGACAACTTTGCCCAGATCCTTCACCCTCTACCCAAGGGTGACACATCTCCTTCCACCAGCTACTCTAGAAGCACCACACCCTTTAAGGTAAAATTTAACTTTGAAATCCCCATATTTGAGGGTTAGATAGATGCGCACATCGTAGATAAATGTTTAAATCTACTAGAAGGATATTTTTTTCTGTTCATGATTTCTCCAGTCGGGAAAAGATTACTTTTCACTTCTCAAATTCGCCCCACGTGACAAGGAGTGGTAGGAAACCTGCTATGAGAAGAAGGATGAAAGTATGGCTTGACTATTTTCAGTGACACCAACCTGGAATATGTTTTGAGACATCATCAAGGAGCAATACCACCATGTTTGGAGCTATGAGGATAACTACATAAAGTATACCATGCTACGGTAGGGAAGAGACCAAGATGTGCCAGAGTTTACCAATAATTTCCGTACCCTTCGCATGAAGTTTGGTATCAAGGATTTTGAGTAGCATTTGGTGCTCAAATACCTCGGCTGCCTACATCGGTACATTCAAGATGAAATGGAGTTCCTAGACATCTCCTCACTTGGTTCAATGTATTGATACACTATTAAGACTGAGCATAAGTTTAAACAAAAGAAGAAAAACTTTGGATCTGTGAATTTGAAGCAAGGGCCCAAACTAGAGAATAAAGGACAAAGATAAGGTAGGGTGACCCAAGACAACCCGTCGAAGTTGCAGGAAAAGAACAACACCACGGAGTCAAAGAAAGACACAAGAAAGTGGTGTGAGATCGATAAGAGCCCCACTCACAACAAAAGTGAGTGTCAGGCCAGGCAGTCACTTGTGGTTGAGTTGAAGGCTTTAGAATTAGATACATGTTCAGACTCTGAGTCAGAACCCAACAAGAGGAATGATAAAGGGAAGCAGATTATTGATGCAGAGCCTAGCGCCACTATTATTCCAATCATAGCTGTGGGTGAAGAGTTTTCTACTGTAGTTCATTGTTGATATCAGGATCCAAAAGAACCTCATTTCAAAAAAGTTCGTGAAGTGGTTTGGCCTACCAACTACACCACACTTGCAGCCATATAGCATCGGGTGGCTTCACCAAGGACGAAATCTCTGGATTAACCAACAATGTCACATTACCTATAACATCAAGCCCTTTATAGATGAGGTATTGTGCGGTGTTTCTCCTCTTGAAGTTTGTGATGTATTATTAGGACAACAATACTTATGGAAGCAACATGTTGTATATTACTCATGACCTTGATCGATTATTATTTCTTTAGGTAATGCATTATAAGGATACCAGAGGTAGCTCCACCTACCACCTTCTCTTTAATCTCTGCTAAGAAATGTAGTAAAATCATCTCCTAGACTAGGAAAATTGTTTCGTTTTGATTCACACATAAATCAAGGGGAAGAGAGTATCCATATCTATGGCCCTCAGGAAGGGTTCATCCACGCAGTAGAAGAAGGTGGATACGATCGTGAGAGACTATAGGGACATCTTCTCCTCACCCACAGGGGTACCCTTGCACTATTAGCTCAAGAATTCATTTGATCTGATTGCCGGAGCACCTGACCGATATAACACCACTCTATTATGGAAAATGCCAAGTAGAAGTAGTTACATGATCAACGTCGGGTGCCACACAAGTTTCAAGTTGGTGACAAAGTTTGGCTGCATTTGTAGAAAGAACGCCTTATCGAAGCCCACCAGAAGCTCAGACCACTCCAATATAGTCCTTACACCATTTCCAAGTTTGTGGGAGACAATGATTTTGAGCTTAGCATTCCCCCATTCCTTGGCCTACACTGAGTTTTCAATGTGGACCCTCTTTAGCCATACTTCCCACCATTACTGGACACATTAGGCATTACAAAACAACTCACACCAATAGAGTTAAAACTAGACTACATGGAACATGCCACAAATGATCCGATTATGGAAACACAAGTAAAGAACACTCACCAATAGAAGATCCAATTATATCAGGTTGTCAAAGCTAGCCAACTCCTAGATGAAGAAAAGTGGCTCACCAGGGACCAAGTTCAACAAAAGTTTCCCCATCTCATGGAGGGACTCAAGGAAATGGTGACCATTGCTTCCTAAGGGGCAAGAACTTATCCAAGTGGATGTTTGTGGGCACCTGTCTATTCCACTATGACCCCCACCACTGTTTATTTCAATTTTTTAGTTTCCTTAATTGTAGCACAATCTACTATTTTTGGTAGTTTTTTCGGTCCTAAACTTCAGGAGCCGTTTTGAGGCCCTAAACGACATTTTTTTGGAAAAGTAGGGCTAAATGGATCTAATGTCTAATGTTGACTGGTCGGAAATTGTACTCCTCAGCTAGATATTTCTAACGAGGTATTAGGCATGTCAAACGAAGATTATATGCTAAAGTTACAACCCCGGAAAGTTGATGAACCATTTTACCCATACGGGGCCCATAGTTTTGGTGTTTCATCCTCCAGGGTTAGGTTTTTGGATGTTTAGGGTTTTCCATTGTCTCTTAAAAATAAAAAAAGCCTTCGAGCCTCATTGTAACATAGTTCATAGGCATGTATCTGCCACATATCTTCTCAGAGATAAGCTACCATCACTCGAGCTAGTTTATTTCCATTTCTGTTTGTAAGCATATTTCATGATTTGATATTAATGAAATGAAGTATTATTTCTACTACATCTTTGTATTTATGGTTATACCTATAATTTACTGTGTTCCTATTTAATTTCATATCAATGGTATTAGAGAAGTCTACTCTTTCTCTGTTTGTCTTTGCATATCCCCAACAAGGTTGGGATATAAGGAGTTAGCGTTTGAACTGGTCGAACCCTTTGCAAGACTAGCCTCACAAATCCCAATGGCCTCTCATGGAGGAAGAGAAGAAAGATGAGGGGACAGGAGATCCTTTCAACATCTTGTTCAAAGAATCCCTCTAGCGAGAGAGGAATGTGATGATGGACAACTTTGCCTAGATCCTTTAGTGGCTAGCCAAGGGTGGTGAATCTCCTTACAAAACTACTTTGGAAGCACCACACCCTTCAAGGTACAAGTTAAATTTGACATCGCCATATTTCAGGGTCAAATAGATGTAGACGCCATGGAAAAATGGTTAAATTTTCTAGAAGGATTTTTTTTGTTCATGATTTTTCTAGTCGAGAAAAAATTACTTTTCCACTTTTCAAAGTCAACCCCCACATCTAGGACTGGTGGGAAACCTACTGTGAGAATAAGGATGAAATTACACCCTCACTATTTTTAGCTGCACCCACCTAGAATTCATTCCAGGATGCTATCAAGGAGCAGTACTAACCTATCGGGAGCTATTAGGAAAAATATCTAAAGTGGACCACAGTGCGGGAGGGAATAGATGAAGATGTGCCAAGTTTACCAATATTTTTCATACCCTTCGCACGAAGTTGGGTATCAAGAATTTTGAGCAGTATTTGGTAATCAAATGCTATAGCTACCTACACAGGTACATCCATGATGAGATGGAGTTCTTAGACATCTCCTTGCTCAACACAATGTACCGATACACTATCAAGATCGAGGAGAATTTTAAACAAAAGAAGCGAGGCTTTGGATCCGCGAATTTGATGCAAGGGAAAGGTGACCCTAAATCAGAGAACAAAGGAAAAAGAGAAGGCGGGGTGACCCAAGACAACTCGTCAAAGCCACAAGAAAACAACAATACCACGAAGTCAAAGAAGGACACAGGAATGTAATGTGAGTTCCATAAGAGCACCACTTACAACAAAAGTGAGTTTCGGGCCAAGTAGTGGTTGGTTCTGAGATGAAGGCTTCCGAATTAGATGCATGTTCCAACTATGAGTAAAAACCCAACAAAACGAATGAATAAGGGAAGTAGATTATTTATGCGGAGCCTAGCACCACTATTGCCACCACCAAGATCTAGAGGAATGAGCCCAAAGATCCTAAGAATGGGGAATACCTATTCCACTCACAGATGTGAGTGAAGGTTTCTCCATTGTAGTTCATTGTGGATAACAAGAGCCAAAATAACCACATTTCAATAGAGGTCGTGAAGCGGCTGGGCCTACCGACTACACCACACCCATAATGGCACAACATCGGGTGGTTTCACCAAGGACGAGATCTACGAGTCAGAAATCAGTGTCGCCTTCCCTACAACATCAAGTCCTTCATAGATGAGGTATTGTGTGATGTTGCTCCTCTTGATGTTTATGGTGTATCATTAGGAAAACCATACTTATGGAAGCGACATGCTATATATGAGTTGATACCCCACTTTGTTATTATTTCTTTGGGTAATACTTTATACAGGATACTAGAGGTAGATCTGCCTACCACCAGCTCTTTGATCTCTGCTAAGAAATGTAGTAAGATCACCTCCCAGACAAGGAAATTTGTTTTCTTTTTTATTCACTTGAGAATTAAGGGGAAGAGCATAGCCACATTTATGGCCCATGGGAAGGGTTCCTCCACGTAGTAGAAGTAGGCGGATATGGTCGTGAAAGAATATAGGGACATCTTCTTCACACCCACATGGCCACCCTTTCACTATCAGGTCAAGCATTTGTTTGAATTTACTCTCGGAGAAACTCTACCCAACATACCGATATATTTTTAGTCTATTATGAAAAATTCCAAGTACAGGTAGCAACATGATCAACATTGGGTGCCACACAAGTTTCAAGTGTGTGACAAAGTTTCCTTGCATTTGTAGAAAGACTGCCTTACCGGATCCCATCAAAAGCTCATATCAGTCTGATATGGGCCTTACACAATTACTAAGTCTATGGGAGATAATGCTTTTAATCTTAGCATTCCCCTATTCCTTGACCTACATATAGTATTCAATGTGGACCATCTTGGACCATGCTTCCCACCATTACTAGACACATTAGACATTGTAGAACAACTCACACCAATAGAGTTGAACCCATACAGCATGGAATAGGCCACAATTGACCGTATTACGGACACACAAGTCAAGGACACTCACCAAAAGAAGATCCAACTATATTGGGTTGTCAAAGGTTGCCAACTCCTACACCAAGGCAAGTGGTTCACCAGGGACCAAGTTCAGTAGAAGTTTCCCCATCTCATGGAAGTACTCAATGCAATGGGAGCTATTTCTTCTAAAGGGAGGAGAGTTGATCGAGGTGATGTTGGTGGCTAGCCACCTATTCTATTAGGACCCCCACCATTTTCTCTTTCATTTTTTCAGTTTCCTCAATTGTTTCATAATTTACTATCTTTCGTAGATTTTCAGGTTGTGAACTTCCGGAGCCGTTTTGAGGCCCTAAGTGAAGGTTTTTGGAAATATGGTTAAAATAGTGGCTAATGACCAATATTCATTGGTCAAAAATTGCAGTCATCAGATAAATATTTATAACGAGGTATTGTGCATGCCAAATGGAGATCGTAGGCACAAGTTACGACCCTGAGAAGTTGATGTACCAAATTACCCAAATGGAGCCCATAGTTTTGGTGCTTCATTTCCTAATGTTAGGTTTTTGGATGTTTAGGGTGTTCCATTGTTTATCAATAATAAATAGGTCTCCAAGCCTCATTATAAAATAGCTGAGAGACATGTATCTACCACATCTCTTCTCAGAGATAAGCTACCATCACGTGAGTTAGTTTATTTCAATTTCTATTTGTAAGCATATTTCAGTGTTTGATATTAATCAAATGAAGTATTATTTTTGTTGCATCTCTATATTTATGGTTATATCTATAATTTATTTCATTCTTTTGTAAGTTCATATCAGTGGCATTGGAGCAGTGTTCTCTTTCTCTATTTTTCTTTGCATTTCGCCAACAAGGTTTGGATATAAGGAGTTAGGGCTCGAACTGGTTGATCCTTTGCAAGACGAGCCTCATAAATCCTGACACCCTATCATGGAAAAAGAGAAGAAAAATGAGGGGGTAGGAGATCCTTTCAAAATCTTGCTCGAAGAAGCCCTCAACCGACAAAGGAACTTAATGATGGACAACTTTTCCCAGATCCTTTAGCAGCTACCCAAGGGTGACACATCTCCTTCCATCAGCTACACTGGAAATGCCACAGCCTTTAAGGTACAAGTTAACATTGAAATCCCCATATTTGAGGTTCAGATAGATGCAGACGTCGTAGATAAATGGTTAAATTTGATAGAAGGATATTTTTCTGTTCATGATTTTTCTAGCTGGGAAAAGATTAAGTTTTCACTCCTCAAATTTATCCCCCACTTCAAGAACTAGTGGGAAATGTACCGTGAGAAGAAGGATGAAAGTACGCCCTCAGAATTTTTAGTTGCACCCACCAAGAATTCGTTATGGGATGCCATGAAGGAGTAGTTATACCCTGTCGGGAGCTATGAGGATAGATACATAAAGTGGACCACACTGCAATATGGAAGAGACCAAGACGTGCTAGATTTTACCAATATTTTTCATACACTTCCCACGAGCTTTGGTATCAAGGATTCTGAGTGGCATTTGTTACTCAAATATTGTGGCTACATACAAAGGTACATCTAGGATGCACAGGGGATTCACTTAATTAACTTCCGGCTTATTGCACGCATTTATGGCATATTAAACAATACCATTAATTTGACTAAATATTGGAAAATAGACCTAAAAATCACATTATTTAACACCCTACCAATAATAACCCAATCTACATTACCAATTTGAAAAAAAATACTTCCACTAAATATTGTAGGTATCTATTTTTTTATCAACATTTTTTACACCCCTTTATATTTTTCCATTAACTTTGAGTTCCATTTTTTATACTTGCAAATATAAAAAAACTCTTTACCCCCTATATATGCCCCAATATATTGTGCCATTTTTTTCCTCAATATATATCCCCCAATATGAACTCATGTGGTATGGTATTTTTTCCCCCAGTGAAGCCCTTGTGCTATGACGAGATAGATTTCCTGGACATCTTCTCGCTTGACATGGCGTACTGATACATTGTCAAGATCGAGCATAAGTTTAAACAAAAGATGTGAGATATTGGATCTGCGAATCTGGAGCAAGGGAAAGGTGCCCCCAAACTGGAGAACGAAGGATAAATCCAAGGTGGGGTGACCCAAGACAATCCATCAAAGCCACAAGAAAATAACAAACCACAAATTCAAAGAAGGACACAAGAGAGTGGTGTGAGTTCCGTAAGAGCCCCACTGACAACAAAAGTGAATGTCGAGCTAAGCATTCATTGGTGGCCAAGTTGAAGGCTTCAAAATTAGATGCATGTTCTGACGCTGACTTGGAACCCAACAAGAGGAATGACAAAGGGAAGCATATTATTGATGTGGATCCTGGCACCATTGTTGCCACCACCAAGATCCAGAAGAATGAGTCCAAAGATCTCGAGGAGTGGGAATGCCTATTCCATGCATAGATGTGGGTGAAGGGTTGTCCACTGTAGTTCATTATCGACAGCGGGAGCCAAAGAAACTCATTTTACAAGGGTCGTGAAGTGGTTTGGCCTACTGACAAAACCACACTCACATTTGTACAACATCGGATGGCTTCACCAACGACAAGATCTCTGAGTCAGTGAGCAGTGTTTCCTTCTCTACAACATCAAGCCCTTCATAGATGAGGTATTGTGTGATGTTGCTCCTCTGGTTGTTTGTGATGTATTAATAGGACAACCATACTTATGGAAGCAACATGTTCTTTATGAGTCGAGACCTCACTCAATTATTATTTATTTGGGTAATACATTATACAGGATAGCAGAGGTAGCTCTGCCTATCACCATCTCTTTGATCTCTACTAAAAAATGCAGTAATATCATTTCCCAGAATATGAATTTTTTTTTTTTTTTATTCGCTCACAAATTAAGGGGAAGAGCATAACCACATATATGGCCCCTGGAAAGGGTTCCTCCACGCAGTAGAAGGAGCTGGATACAGTCGTAAAATAATATAGGGACATCTACTCCTCACTCATAGGGGTACCCTTACACTGTCAGGTCAAGAATTTGTTTGATTTGACTCCCGTAGAACCTCTACCTAACAGGCTGATATATCACCAATCTATTATGGAAAATTCCAAGTACAAGAAGCAACATGATCAACATCATTTTCCACACTAGTTTTAGGTGGGTGACAAAGTTTGGTTGCATTTGTAGAAAGAATGCCTTACAAGAGCCCATTGGAAGCTCATACCACTTTGATATGGTCCTTACAATATTACCAAGGTTGTGGTAGAAAATTCTTTTGATCTTAGCATTCCCTCATTACTTGTCCTACACCCAGTGTTCAATGTGGACAATCTTCGCCCATACTTTCCACCATTACTGGACACATAAAAAATTGTAGAACAATTTACAACAATAGAGTTGAACCCAGATCACATGGAAAATGCCACAACTTATTGGATTATGGACACACATGACAATAACACTCACCAATAGAAGATCCAACTATATCAAGTCTTCAATGCTTTCCAATTCCTAAACCAAGGCAAGTGGCTCACTAGGGACCAAGTTTAGTAGGAGTTTCCCCATCCCATGGAGGCAATCAATGCAATGTTGACCATTTCATCCTAAGAGGGGAGGACTGACGTAGGTGGATTTTGGTGGCCACCCACCTATTCCACTAGGACCCCCAACACTATCTCATTTAGTTTTTTAGTTTCCTTAATTATAGAACAATTTACTATTTTTGGTAGTTTCTTCGAGTCTTGGACTTCTACAGCCATTTTGAGGTCCTAATCGACGTTTTTGGGGAAAACCAAGGCCAAAAGAGGAAGAGGCCTAGTGTTTTTTGATCATAAGTTTTATTCCTCATATAGATCTTCCTAGTGAGGCATTTTGGACATCAAATGGAGATCGTATGCCAACGTTACAACCTCGAGAAGTTGATGTAGCAATTTTCCCATGCAGGGCCCATAATTTTTCCATTTCGTATCCTAGAGTAATTTTTTTGGAATATTTATGGTTTTCCATTGTTTCTCAATAATAAATAGGCCTCCTAGACTCATTGTAACACAGTTCAGAGGCATGTAGCCATCACATATCTTTTTAAAGATAAGTTACCATCACGAGAGCTAGTTTATTTCCATTATTGTTTGTAAGCATATTTCAGTATTTGATATTAATGAAATGAAGTGTTATTTATGTTTCATCTATGTATTTATGGTTATATGTACAATTTATTGCATTCCTGTTTAAGTTCAGATCATGAGGATGAGGAAAAACTATCTGAGTTTTATATGCACATTTCGATCCTAACAGATATGAATTTCTAGGACCCCAATTCAAGATTGGAAGACATGCAACTCATGGAATTAGCATCTTGGTTGAAACATGAGGATACTAGAGATGAAGAAGTCAAAAGGGTGATGACAAAAGAATAAAACGAGCCCTTATATATCAAAGAAGAATTAGTGAGCCCCAATGTTGTCATCAGCAATCACAATCTCATCTCCTCTTATCCTAAATTAGCACCTAGGTACACAGTAACCCAAGAAAAATTCATCCTATATTTTGAGGACACTTTTAGGATGGTGGGGACAAAAAATTTGCAAGCTTTCCAAAGAAGATGGCAGTCCCTACCTCATAGTTTACAAATTAGAGAATATCACTCCCTATAAAGACTAAGGAATAACATGGAGAAAACACCACTATACAAAAGTATTATGCAAAGGAAAAATATTAGCTGGAAAAGGCTCAAACTCAGTCCTCCTTTACTGTTGGGCCTACAAGAATGAAGAAACCAAGTAGAGGAACAAAAATAATGGGCATACATAGAGACAAATGCAGGTTTCTATCCACAAGAAGATAGACCATCTCAAGTGCCTTGGGATGTTCGAGAGGCCATCAGGGCCATGAATGAGCATCATATTAGTGAATGAGCTTCTTAGAAGGTGAGAAACACCTTCAACAGGGGGGTGATGATAGGTATATTTTTGATTTCATTGTGCTATCTTCCAACCCTTAAAACTCTCCTTTTCTCACATTAATTTCCATCTTTAGCCATAATATGCTTGGTAGGAAGACTAAAAGGTGTTTGTCATATTGTATGGCCTTATGTGACTAATATGTAGATCGAAGAAGAATTTTTGGAGATATTTACTATGATGGGGCTTTATGGAGACACCTAGAGACTATATAGGGATCTTGCCCACTTCATTAATTCCCTAATTCAGCTTGATGTCGCGGAATCCTCTTCAACAACTCAAATTCACTAGGAGCTGAGAAACTCCAAGTTCATGGCAAGGGAAAAGGGAACCAAATCCACAATTCTCGAGATTTTTTTTGGGGAGCATTCCTCCTTTCAAGGAATTTTCCCCTCAATCCTTTTTGTATAAGTAAACCAGTTGAAAGGCTTAATAGGATTCAAATTTTTGTTGTAGCTAGGAGTAGCTACTGAGATCCTAGTGCTTGACATTATTATTCTTAACTTTCATATGATGTATGCGACTATTATTTTTTGTTAGTGAGAATTTTACCATTGATATGAATCTAAGTTAGTTTTGGAGGGTTGAAACCCTTGGGTTTGGGACCAACCCAGAAGCTTTAACCCCTGTCTTGTATTTCATTCTTATTCTTGTTTCAAAGTATTGCAATCTTTCTCTTTTTTCAGTAGATATTATATCATAAAAACTTATAATTGCAGGCTTTCTTATCACCTCTGTTATGGGAAGAGTGATTGGAAAGATCTAGAATAACAACTCAAAAATATTTGTTTATGATTTCTTAGAAATGGATAGATGCTAGTTTTCCTTCTTATTCTTTGCAATTTAGGAGTTAGTGTCATTAGATTGGATGATTAGAGTATTTTTATGGGATAAAATAGGTCTTAATCAAATTCAACTCATCTTTTCCATGATAATTTATCTCACAACATTATTGGTCAGTTGATGCATGTATCTAGCTAGCTGCAGGGATTGTGTTAATTTACAGGGGCGGGCACACATTTCCATATCCACCTGGACCTTTCCATATTCCACTTAGGTACCTCACCTTTCTTCCAAATCAAGTCTCTTAATTCACTTTGTTAAGGAAAATGAAGGACACTGTGGGCATCAATTTTGGTGCAAGATAGACCTCCAAGGGGTACTAGGCTTGGCTAAGGGGCTCCCACACCATTCATTCATCACCTTCAATATTCATACACCATTTTCCACCTCAAAGACACCACTTCCATCCTCAAAAATCTCTCATACCCCGTCTTATAGCAAAACATGGCCTTTTATAGCAATACCTGCCCTCATGTAGTGCCCCCTGTAGAAGCCCTGTATCAATGTTTTATTCAACCCGTTTTGCTCCCTACATCAATCCTACCATGGTTAGGCTGAATAATAGTCCCCAAATTGTGATTTGGTAACTATGAAAACTCTAATACCACTCCAACCTCATCCTTTCCTCACTGCAACCATCTGATAGAAAAATAGAGTTAGAATTAGTATTTTTGTTCACAGGCATGTTAAAAATTTGATTCCTTATTTTCAAGGAGGTGTGAGTAGATAAATGATGCATACAAATAGGTTATTGATATGATTAAATGTGCCAATATAATAACATGATTCACTTCTGCAAATACACTATCCTTTTCCTTTCATAAAACATCAATTAGCATTTACATTTAAATGAATGACATTTTCACTTTTGTATTTAGAATCATGTCCATTTATGCTTTCATGATAATTTTTACTATAGTTAGTTGGAGGAGTGGTCTTTGAACACCTTGATATGATTTCATGACTGAGGCTGGCATGAGTAGAACTTAACCTACTATGCATATAGCATTGTCACCTTTAAGCTTGTACAAACCCCAGGTTGATAATTTGAGTTGAGAACCCTTTGGGAGTTGCAACATTGTTGGTGTAATACCATGGCTCATCATCTTGATTTGAGACTTCTATTAAAATTCATAATGATAAATCACTCCAATAACCCTTGTGAGTTGTAGACATAATCCTGATGATGAACCACAAAGGTTGTTTCGAAACGTCGATTCCAACAAACACGAATGTGATGACTTTGGAAGAGAAAACTACACAAAATATATATTGCAAAAGACTCAAATCAATAATTCTTATGTTATTAAGAAAATAAGAAGATAAACTCCAATACATAAAATTTACCCAGTAAACTATACCAATAAATCATATTGATAAATGTACATTTTTGTTTTCAATAGTAACCCATTAAAAAAAAAACTAAGGGCATAAGGCCATACTAATATAATGATAACAATCACAATTATTCCAATCATGGGTACATGATTCTCATGGGGTCTTTTGATTCATACTCTAGCAATGACCTAGAGATGGGTTGGAAAACCAAAAATACCTTTCATTGTGAGCTCATAATAAAAATCCATGAGAATAAATTTTAAACAGACCAATATGTGTCAAAGTGAGCAAGAGTCAGGGGCTGGAAATGAAGAAACCTCCATTCAAAATCACTCCCCTACCATCTTATATAGGTACATGCCACCACACCACTGAGAAAAATTAGTAATTAATTAATAGAAATTACAGACAAAATTTGACAAAAGAAGGAGGGGTAAGTGGGACATACTTGTTGCAAGAATCATCCTATATTGCTCCATTCCTACAAATAACGTAATGCAAATAAAACCAAGTTAATAGAGGGGTTAGCTGTAAAAAAAAAATGAGGAGAAATTACTAACATAAAAAATAATAGTTCTAGGCCCTGCTTAACCCGATCCTCGATCAAGATACTTAAGGAAAAGAAAACACTGAAGAACCATTTCGAGTAATAGACTGGTAGGGAAATTATAGGGGTTGAATTTACCATATTATAAACCCTTCCTAAAGCATTTTTGCATACAACATTACTGTTCAATTACTCTACCAAGAAGCAATAAAAATAATTTGGACGTGCCCAAGGCCTTAAAATTACATGCTTTCCCATCAAGTTACAATCCTATAGATGTTATGAGGAATTTTGCATCTATGGATAAATACTAATTCCCTAGGTAGGTAGCTATACATAGAACAACAAATTTAAATTTCTTATCCTTTTTCTATAGATGATAAATAAGACAAAGGGATCAAAGGACCTACCTGTTCTTTCACATTCCTTTCGTTTCCTTTGTATGACTCCCATCACTTCTTCTCAAACTTAACTCACTCAAAAAGTACCTGTAAGAATAAACAGAAGATGGAGAACCAATAAAAGCAAGAGATCTATAGAATATAAGTAAATGGAATCAAATACATTCACACATATAAACATCATATATCAAGATAAGCATATGGAAAAAAGTGCAAACAACTTTATTAAGTAGAAGGAAGAATTACAACCATGAAGTCTGATCCATTGTCAGTCTTCCATCTTGGGTTCCAACCAACATCACATTAATAGCACAACACTCTAACAGCATAACACTACTCACTTACAATCTCAATTCTCACACCAACAATATCTCCTTACAAATTCTCAAAGTCCAACCCCTGATCACTTAGATGAGTGCTCAATTTATAGGCAAATAGATGAGGTTTTGTCATAAATGAGGGTATTGAATGGCATTCCATACTCAGAGTTAGTTTCCATGGAGGAAGGGATGAGAGGATAGGAGGTTACATAACTCATTCCTCATCCATTTTTAAGCTCATAGGAGGTGGTAAGTGTGGGAATATTCTAAATGACTCCAGAGGATAAGAATATTCCCAAAACCATATGTGAATTTCCCTCAATCTCACCCAACGCAAGTCAAAGTGGGCCTAGGTGCTCTGTAGATCACCCTAACATGGGCCTATCTACACTAAAGTGCACTTACCCCTATCCAAGGCTGTGCTGGTGCCTCAAGGAGGAAATTCTGGAGGGTTTCAGGCCAAAGAACTCTCAGGGAAGGAGGCATTTAAAGAGGTGACCTGTCCATGGCATGTAGAAACTAAATTAGGGTTTTATGAGCCCTAATAGTACTGATCTAAACAATGGGAGTGATGTGCCCAAATGGATCTGTAATCATTGCCCCCTAAAACATTAAGTCAAATATGTTAATGTCGAGTGATATGCTTTATGGTGTGATGAGGAGGTTCCGAAGTGGATGGTGACCTACATCAATTACAATACATAATATCATGATATTTTGGATTTTTCATGAATCGCTGAGGGAAGGCATACCCATGCTCAATGCATAAACATTTCATTTCATGTACATAGATAGTTTCCTACAGATATAGACCCATGAAAGGATGACCATCAGTGTAAAGCCATCGTACATATTATTTAGCACTCCTAAAATCGCAGCCCAGATGGATGAAACTAGATTCGGGGTCTTCCATCTCGTTCAATCATTCACTCAAGTACAGGTCTAGCCATGTGAATCTGTGAACTGAATTCGAACATGGGAAGACATCGTCTGATTACTAGCCAGTGATGTAAACTATTAACAGATGTGAGAGAAATCACCGATAATGATAATGGTCCTCAAGGTACTGTATACATTCTGCATAGTGTGAATATATGTTTTGATGTCGAACACCATACAATGCCTTTCAGTCGAAGGCCAATGATGTCAACGTATTGCCAAAAGCGAGAAACATGTCATTTATGTATGCAAGCCTCAAGGTACTGGAAGGGTGTTTGTAAGTCAACTTCTTAGATAATGCGTTGATGTTGACAAGAAGTGACTCATCGCAGGAGGGCCTTCATGTATCCCACATCAACAACACAAAACAAGTGTAATGATTTTTGGAGATGGAATGTGATTGACAACACAAGGTTCAGGAATGGCAGTTATGAAAATGAAGGTTTTTGAGTATTTCAAAGGATGAAGTTTACTGATTGAATTCTCTTGAACATATCGGCAACATTGAATGAATTGGCAACATTGATCCAAAACCAAAGTGATGGATGGTGTGATAGGTGATAGGTATGATAACCATCAAGAAAATAACCCAACCCAAATAGTTCGAATGAATTGGAAGCATTGACACAAAACAAAACTAATGGATGGTATGATAGACCATAGGTATGATAACCATCAAGAAGATAACCCAACCCAAATAGTCATGGAGTTGAAGTGAAAGTATCATGTTCAAGAGTGACCTACTGCCATGAAGTGGTTTACCGCTTTTCCCATTTTCCCCAGTCATTGCTAACCAATACCTCTTTATTTTTATCAAGAATGAGGAGGATAACATATGGTTGTTGTATAATTCCACACTTCAGGTGAATCCATTTCTATGTGACGTTTTAATGAGTCTAGCGAAGGTGAAACTCAGTCTTGTCATGATGGACAAGTTTGTTGCTATTTGATGTTCTAAAGAGTTTAAAAACAATGATAACACGGTCCTTTTCATGTTTAGAGAGTTTGAAAAGGGACAAAAGAAAACTCCACAAGTTCTTTTTTGTAAATTTGTCTCTCAAGTCCGAAAAAGTGTAAAACAATACAAGAGAGAACCTATTGATCATGTTCAATAAACATATTCCTTTTTCATAAATAATCTATCTGAATTTAGAAAAAGGTTAAACTTATACTGATTATATGTCATTTCCAATCCATTAACAAGATGAAAATGACAAGAACTCGACAATATTTTCATATTTTGAGAGTTTGAAAAGAGCTTAAAGAGGACTCCACTTTGACGAATGAGTGGTGTCTAGGATAGCGATTAGTTTCGATGATGCTGGAACTTATCAAAACATGTTGATTTATGTGAAGAAGATGGCTAATAAAACCACTCATTTAAATTGTTCCTTCAAAAAGGGTAAAACAACCAAGTGAAAGCATATGATCAGGCAAGCAGATAGTGATAATCGAAGGAGAAAAACCAAGGCTCATTTGATGGAAGAGGCTAATAGAATGGCAATCATGAGGGTTAAAATGGATATGGGTTCTTTTTTACACAAGCTTGAACCATAGGGAACTATACTTGGATTCATTTTCATGTTTACACAAGCTTCAAATGAAAAACTATGATTGGATTCAGTTTCATTTTTACACAAACTTGAAATGAAAAACTATGCTTGGATTTAGTTTCATTTTTACACAAACTTGAAATGAAAAACAATTCTTGGAATTAGTTTACATGCCCCCATCATGATGACTTGATTCTAGGTGCATGCCCCTCAAGCTTCATTACATTCACCTAATTAGAATACTCATGGCTATCAAGTGGATGGAATGAAGGTTCATTTACGAGAACAGGTAAAAGACTCGACTGGGATTTTACAAGATCTAATCAAAGACTTGAATTGGAACTTTTCTCAAGGGGACCTTGTTTCATTTTTTAGTGAGCTTGACACAAGACAAGGAACTCTACTCAGATTCCTTTTTTAATTTTTTAACGAGCTTGACACATGACAAGGAACTATGATCTGGGACCTATTTCATTTTTTTTAATGAGGTTAACACAGTAAAAGAACTATCCTCATATTCCTTGTTTCCTTTTTTAATGAGCTTGACACAAGACAAGGAACTATGCTCAGGGACCTATTTTTTTTTCATGAAGTTGACAAAGTAAAATAACTATCCTCATACCATTTGTTTCATTTTTTAAAGAGGTTGACACAAGACCAGGAACTATCCTCATATTCCTTGTTTCATTTTTTTATCGATCTTGACACATGACAAGGAGCTATGCTCATATCCTTTGTTTCATTTTTTAATGAGATTGACACAAGACAAGGATCCTCATATTCCTTGTTTCATTATTTATCGAGCTTGACACAAGACAAGGAACTATGCTCATATCCTTCTTTTCATTTTTTAACGAGGTTGACACAAGACAAGGAACTATCCTCATATTCCTTATTTAATTTTTTAATGAGGTTGACACAACAAAAAGAACTATCCTCAT